>CM053784.1:543080788-543105788 GCA_028749045.1 Cupressus sempervirens
TGGATGGTCTGTTTCGGGTCCCTGGACTAGAGCATGGACAACAAGATGGAGGCTATCTGGCTGCTCCTAGCACTGGGGATAGGTTGAAAAGCGCGGTTGGGGGTCTAGCTGTCCTAATCAAGGAAGCAGCCAAGTCTCCTTTGGTTTCCAAAACAAACGTGCAAGGAACTACGAAATGGTCCTCACCTTTCAGGGTAAAACCTTTTGGTAAGTCCTCTTTCCCACCTGTTAAAACTATTCAGGATTCGGTGAAAGGTTCTTGTGTGATAGCCATCCCGGATGAGATTGTGGACCACAATATTAAGACTATGGCTTCTACTTTGGTTGGGAAATTTTTGGGGCTTAGACCGAGCATTGACGAAGTTAGGTAGCTCATAAAAAAAAAAAGGGCTCTCAAGGGCCAGGTCTCGATCATGGCTATGGTGAAAGGCATTATGTCTTTCGATTTCACTTGCTCAGAAGACCTTTCTAGAATTCTACGTGAAGGGCAACGGGCCATGGGTCGTTCTTCCCTTGTGCTCCAGAAGTGGTCATCTGGCATGAGCTTGAATGATTCTTTTTTAGGCCCAAGCTCCTATGTGGGTAAGACTGCCAGAACTGCCACTTGAATACTGGAATGAGGACGTCTTTGGGGGAATAGCTAGGACCTTTGGGGAACTCTTCTCAACATATTTGATTACTACTTCTAAGCGTCGCCTCAATTTTGCATGCATCTGCATTGGGGTGAGAGAAGGAACAGACATGCCTGAGTTCGTTGAAATTCATTCCAAACTTGGGGTGCACAACCAGAAAATCATCTATGAAATGATCCCCTTTGTGTGCTTCCTCTTCCTGACGGCTGGTCATAAGGCCCACCAGTGCCCCAATGAGGCAAAGAAGAAGATCACGAAACCAGTCATCCCTGATCATACCATGAAGCTTGCTACACGCCCTTCTGGAAAGGGAAAGATGAAGCTATTCTGGAGGTGCAAACTTTCTATGACATAGGGGAGAAAGGCTGTTAGCCTAAAAGACACAACAGCGAAGGACACTATTAAGAAGGATCCCCCAAAGGAGAAGGCTAGTTCCCCCCCCCCTCCCTGAACAGGGCCCTATTTTGGAAAAGACAATCTGAGACCCGTTGGAGGACCCAAAGGTGAAGGTAAGCTCCCCCTCCATAGCCATGGGTCCTTTTGTGGAGCAGGATCTCCCTTTGGAAACTATAGTGCAGTCTTCTCTCATAGTGGAGGAAGTCCCTCTTTTGGGAGCTATAGTGCTGAATCGCCTAGAACGGGAATCCTCGGCCCGGGAAAAGGATAGCCAAGCTAAGTGTCTTCCCCTTGAGGACACTCTGGCTTCTCCGAGGGTCATCACTGGCAAGGGGGGAGATTCTTCTGCCCCTATAGGAATTGAGTCCAAGCTTCATCTCCTCATTAAGAACACTGATCCAACACAGCTTGCCCTATGGGAAGATAGGTTAGATAACAGTGTGATGGATAGCCTTGATGATTGATGCATGGTCAAGAAGAAAAAGAAGAACTAGAAGAAAAATTCCCCCTCCCCCCTATCTCCTGCTTCAACCAGAAGTAGGGTTAAAGCTAATATTGGGTCACCCCCCAAGGGAGCAGGAAGAAAGAACTTAAATCAGATTCTGCAAGAAGAAACAAGAAGGAACCTGGCAGATGGAAGCCAGAGGTCCATCAAGGATTTCTCAGGAAGTAAGAAATGAAAGTTATCCCATTGAACATAAGGGGCCTTAATGGGGCTCACAAACAAGAAATCATTAGAAATATGATTAGAGACCAAAGACCTAACTTTCTGATGTTACAGGAAACTAAGATGAAAAGGGACCTAGTAAGAAGGATATCTTTCAATAAAAAAAAATTCTGTAAAGCTTCTGATTCGGATGGAGCTTCAGGTGGTGTCCTAACCTTGTATAACACTAGAGCTTTCAAGTTAACTACTCTTTTCAGCTCTACTAATGCTCTTCTTTGTAAGGTTTTTCACTTCCAAAGCAATGAATCTTGGTTAATCCTTAACCTGTATGCCCCCAATACCAAGAAAGAAAGGAACTGCATTTGGACCAAGCTCCTTGGCATCTTATCTAATTGTAACTTGAATAAAGGGATTATAATGGGGGACTTCAACTCACCTCTATTTGATGCAGACAAAAGGGGGGGTCATGCCTTGGATCAGGATAGTAAACGCGACCTTGCTTCATTCATTCAACATCTTGCCTTCCTGGATTTGGACCTTCAAGGTGGCAGCTTCACTTGATCTAAAAAAAGAATCAAGGGTGATAGTATTCAGGTTCACCTTGATAGATCCCTCGTCTGCCCCGAATGGCTCCTCTCCCACTCTTGTAGATTATCCCTCCTCCCCAGGGTGGGCTCTGATCATTCCCCAATTTCTCTTTTTGCATCCCCCCTTTCTAGCAACAAGACCTTCCCTTTTCACTTTGAGAAAATGTGGCTCTCACACCCTGCACTGGAAGGTAATATTTCCCATTGGTGGAGCATTGAGGTTGAAGGCACTGCAATGTACAGAGTTGACTAGAAGCTGAAAAATGTGAAAAGAAACATCAAATCATGGAATAGAACTGACTTTGGCCACATATTCCAAGAGAAAGACAAGATATCTGATCAGTTCTCTTCTATTTAGGATGAAATCTAGCATTTAGGATACAATGCTCATAATAGCCAGAAAGAAAAGGCCATCCTTTCGGATCTGCACAACATCATATCTAAGGAAGAGCTTTTTTGGAAATAGAGATCAAGAGTCAGTTGCTTGAAGGAAGGAGACCGCAACACCAGATTTTTTCACCTAACCACCCTTAAGCACCGGGCTAATAATAGAATAACCAATATTGTTAAGGGCCAAGTTCAGGTTACCAAAGAGGATGAAATTGAGAAGGAAGTTGTCTACTACTTCTCATCTCTCCTCTCAGTTGATCCTTCCCTCTCTAGGTCTGAACAAGAGGAAATCCTGGCGACCATTCGCCCCATTCTTCAAGTTCACCACAACTCCATGCTGAAGGCAATCTCCTCCTTGGAGGAAATCCATTAGGCCCTCTTCTCTCTCCCGGAGGATAAAGCTCCTGGCCCGGATGGTTTCCCAACATTTTTCTTTTAGATCTTTTGGAATGTAGTGAAAAAGGATGTGGTTAAAGCGGTTCAGGAGTTCTTTGGAGCCAGGAATTTGCTTAAAGAACTTAATGCTACCTTTCTGGACCTCATCCCTAAAATCCTGAGTGCTGATTCTCTAGATAAATTTAGGCCCATTACCCTCTACAATTTCTTCTATAAGATCATTGCCAAGGTTCCCACTTCCAGGCTCCTTAGAGTTCTCCCTCTGATTATCTCTTCTCAACAAACCGACTTTGTCCCAGGCAAGCATATCCTTGATTCAATAGTTTTGGTTCATGAGGTTATCTACTCTCTAGAGGCAGGCAAAAATGAAGGCTTCCTTCTTAAGCTAGACCTATCAAAAGCTTACTATAGGGTTGACTAGAAGTTCCTCTTTGCTGTTCTTCATGCCTTTGGCCTCAATGATCAAGTTTGCAAGCTCATCTCCCAGCTTGTGTCTTCATCCTCTTTGTCGGTTCTGGTCAACAGCCACCCCTCTCCTTTCTTCTCCCCCTCTAGGGGTCTAAGGCAAGGAGACCCCATCTCTCCGGTCCTGTTTGTTATCATGGTGGAATGCCTTCGTAGACTCATCCAGAAGAAGATTTGGGACAGGTGTTTAGTGGGTTTGAGGCCTTCTTCGGGTCCATCCACTTTCACTCATCAAAAATTTGTGGATGACACGATTTTGGGGGGTAAAGCTTTAGTTCGGGAGGCCAGGACCTTCAAAAGCATTCTTAATTCCTACACTAGGGGTACTGGACAAGCTATTAACTTAGACAAGAGCTCTGTCTTCTTCCTCAACACTCCTCTAGAGAGGTAGAGTAAAATTGCTCGAATTCTGGGTTTTTGCATTGGGTCCCTGCCGACAACTTATCTTGGGCTTCCTCTAGGCTCCAAACCATTGGACTTCTTTTGGACAAGCATTATCGACAGCTTCAAAAAGAAACCTGCTGGTTGGAAAGGGGCCACCCTTAGTCAGACAGGTAAATGCACCCTGGTTAACTCGATTCTCTAGAACCCCCCACCTATGCCCTCAGTCTCTTTGGGATTCTGGTTAAATTTGCAGACAGAATGGAGAGGATTCAGAGGGACTTTCTCTGGACTGGAACTAATGACCACAAGAGATACCACCTGGTAGCTTGGGACCAGGTTTGCTTGCCCAAAAGCTAGGGAGGTCTTGGAATCAGGAAAATTTCTGACCTCAATCAATCCCTCTTAGCTAAACTCCCTTGGCGCATATTTTAAGGCACAGGGGTTTGGAGGGACGTCTTGGCTAAGAAGTACCTAGGAGGCCTGTCTCTCTCCTCCATTTTCCAAGGGGTCGAGCTGTTGTTGGGTTCTAACATTTGGAATGGTATCTTGAAGGCCCTTCCCCTTGCTAAATCCAAGGCCAAATGGAAAGCTGGAATGGGAGACAAAATCCTTTTTTGGAAGGATAGCTCACTTTTTTAGGAACCTCTCAATAACCATCCTTCATTTGGCAGGTGGGCTGATCAGGCAATAGGCAGATATGGTATGTTGGTTAGGAACTATAGAAATGGGAATGAATAGCACAATCTGGCGGAGCTTTCACAGGATCTCGAGCCTTTGATGGCCTCTTTGAATGCTATCAACATCAACCAGATAGGCAATGCCTTAGTCTGGGGAGACTCTTCTGGAAGCCATTATACTATAGCCTCAGGCTATCTTTCCCTTGTGGGCATAGGGGAGAAACCTATTTGGGCCAAGGCTTGGACCCCTGGATTAACGCCCAAAATCAACATTTTCTTTTGGCTCCTCTTGCAAGACAAAATCCTTACCCTGGATAATTTAGCCAAGAGAGGCCAAATTATTTCCATCAGATGTTGCCTTTGTAAGCATGACCTAGAAACAGTTAATCACATTTTCATTCACTGCCCCTTTTCCTCTAGAGTGTGGAGACTTTTGACTTCCAATATGAACTTCTACTGGTACCTGCCAGCCAGTATCCAGGAATTCTTCATACAATGGAGTAGCAACCACAAAGGCCTAAACTCCCAAATTTTGAGTTCTTAGATTATCCCACACTTTTGCTGGGGAATCTGGAAGGAGCGCAACAATAGGATATTCAGAGACAGAGGAGCTCCTGAGGGTATTATAGCAGAGAAAATTGATGGCCTCATGAAAGAGAACTATTCCACAACTAGAGATGGAAACATAAAGGACGAAGGGAAAATTAAGACCAAGAAAGAAGACAGGATCAAAAGAAGACAGCAGGCTACTTGGTCCTTCCCCCCCAAAAATTGGCATAAAGCCAATTTTGATGGGGCGGCTAAGGGGAACCCTGGTCCTGCTGGATGCGGTGGAATCATAAGAAACAACTTGGGAGGGGGCATTGCTGCTATCTTCTCCCCTATTGGTCACTAAATTAACCATTTGGTTGAAGCCAGTGTGGCCAAACTCACTATTAAGCTAGCCCTGGACTCAGAGATCGAACAACTGTGGCTTGAAGGAGACTCCCTAAATATAATAAATTATATTTTAGGAGTAACCAAACCATCATGGACCATTGAAAGCATAATTGAGGACCTAAAAATGGACTTGAGAAAATTTAAAAATTACCACATTAGCCATGTTTACTGTGAAGCTAACGTGGTTGCTAATTGGTTCGCAAATGCAGCGGTCACATTCAATTCGATGATGACATGGGGAAACAATAATCATTTTCTGGCGGCAGCTATGGAGCTCATCCGAAAGGAGCAAATTCAAGTTACCAACTCAAAATATTTTTTATGATGATGAGACATGCTAAATCATGTTTTAAAAAGGGAATCATTTGGAGTTATGCGAAACCCCCACCGTTTTATAATAACATGTACACATTACATGAGCAGAAGAAATCCAGAGTTAAACCCAATAACACGTGCATTAAAGCTCTCATCCTTAGCGATTTTTTCATCTTTGAGCTCTGCAATTCTGTTAAGGGTTTAGGGTTAAAGAGGCATAATATCGCAATGGTGGGAGAAAGGATTAGAAGAGAGCCATGGGGAGAAATGGAGAGTTGGAAAGAAAAAGGGAAGGTTTGGAAAAAACTCGAGAAGGGCAGCATAACCAGCTTCATGGAGAGGCTCCATGGTTTCGATGCGGGGATTACCAAGATTATGGTTGAAACTTGGCACAATAGAAAGGTCAAAATTGATGGTGTCTCCCAAAAAATCAAAGAAGGTCTCATTGTAGAGGTGACAGGCTTCTCCCAGGAAGGGATGAGCTTCTTCAGGGATAAGAAGATGTTCGCCAATGCTATCAACGCTTTCATCAAGAACGACAAGGAGAGAAGCAAACTGGTAAAGATTAACACCTACTATGACATTGAGTCCATCAAGAAGATCTAGGGGCATGTTCTGAGGATCATCATAGAGTATGTCACTTTGAAGCCTAGATTTGATAGAGTCAGGTGCCATCATTTTGTTTTGCTTAATCATTTTAGACATAAAGTGAAAATCTCCTTTCCTTTCTATATTTATACTTCTATGACTAAGAATATAGAGAGTTACAAGAAATGTCCTGTCAAGAACCCCGCCCTTCATGAAGGTCTTCTACTTCTCATTTTTGAGTTTTTGAAAACCTAGACAAGAGTCAAGTCCATTGGGGTTTCGGGTGGCTCCTCGGAGGACATCGCCAGCTCAGACTTAGGGGAAGTGCGCATTGTGAAATCTGTCAAGTCTGAAACTCCAAAAGCCTTGAAACTCCAAAAGCCAATCCCTCTCCCTGCTTCCCTAGCAGGAAGAGCCCCAGGTGCCCTCCCCCTAACCCTCCTTCCCCTCATCCTAAGGAGTCTAGTGATGAGTTGGATATGGAGTCGAAGGAGGTGGATTCGGTGGCAGAGAAGGAAAGTGAGTTGGAAGACGACAAGGAGAAAGATAATGACAAGAAGGAGGTGACCCCCTTTGTAACCCAGGATAAACCCAAGAAAAGAAAATTGGACTAGACCCCAACCCATGATCATCTCAGTGACCATGCTGATTTTCCCCCCAGCTCTACTGCGCCCACCTCCCCCCTAGAGGTCCCCATTTCGCCCCCAAAAGAGATGATATAAATCATGGTTGAAAAGGGGGGGGGAGGCCATCAGGAAAAATAAGAGAAGAGCCTGGAGCAATTTCAATATGGATAGGGTCAATATGGGCATTGTCAGAGAACTTTCTAAAATCCAGGTGTTGGGGGATCTTGACAGTAGCACGCACTATGATGAGCTCCTTGACCTGACTCTTTTGGTTCTCTCTGACAATGTTCATGAAACGGGTTTCAACTTTCTCAACAATGCAAAGAACAGCCTAATTGACAATTTTCGCTCCATTAAGTGGCTTTTTCAAGAAATTGAGACTTTGAAGGACAGGTCCAACCAGACCAACAACAGGGGGATGTCAAGGATCATGAGGCTAGAGGTAGTAAAGACCAGGTGGACAGCCAGGAAAAAGACAGAAGCTAGGACCCTAGAGACAATCAGCAGGACAGAATCACCCGGCTCGAGTAGAAGGTCCAAAGGTTGGATTCCGTCCACCAGATTGTGACTAAACAGATTGTGGATACCCTCCATACCTTGAATGAAAACATTGTTAATCTGGGGGACTATCTGACCAATGCCGATCTTGTGGGGAATGTGGAGCAGAGTACAGAGCATGGAACCAGCCGGGAAGATCCTTAGAAAGAGACTGGAATCTAGGAAAGTCAGGGGGACTAGATGCATTTCCTCCCCACGATCCAGGAGGAATAGGCAAACTAGAAGGAAAGTGACACTACAGAAACCCTGTAGGCAATGGAACAGAAGGGACACTAGTCTGCCCGCTAGGCTCTATTCCTGGCCTTTATGTCTCAGGCTTCAGGCCTTTTTGTTTCTGGCCTTTTGAGACAGCCTTTTTTCTATCTTTTCTGCTTTAAGTTGGTTTCTGTTGTAAAACTTTGCGTTTCAGGATCCCTGTAAAACCTGTTTTCCTAATAAAAAACAATTTAGGAAAATGTTGGGAAACTTAGTGGATTATGTTATTATTTTTTCTATGTTTGCTAGCAAATTTAACTAGAATATCTAGATCTAGAAGACTTTGTATTTTTTGCCTATCTTATTAAATGTTTAAAAGAATTGTAGATAAATAACTTGATTGAAATTCTGTAGGTTTTGAATTTTATTGGCATGCTCTCCCTGCGAGGATCCCAAGTATCTATTGTTGTTGTTAATTTGGTCTAGTTATTGATTAGCTGGGTTGATTATAAATTCCTGTAGAACTATGATCAAATTAGGTAAAATAAAATGAACAATCAATTATTCCTAGCTAGCAAGATGGAATACAATTTTCTAAGGTGATAAAATTGCATATGTAGATACATCAGTTGAATGCCAGGCATGAAGTGCATTCCCCAATTTATAATGAATGGTTGGATATAAAGGCTCCATATGTTGGCCCAACAATGGAAGCCAAGGATGTAACCATGCATGTATTGCACACTCTCCCTATGAGGATCCCTAGTATCTAATGTCATTGTTAATTTGGGCATCACTATATGATCCACAATGTAATCAAGTACTAAAGCTGGTAGTAACTTCTCCCATGTCTCTAAAAAATGTAGCATAGATTTAGGGTCCCTTGGCTCCCAGGAATTTGTAGCAACTATTCTCACTGCTAGAAGAATAACTTTAGTTAAGAGTTTAGTGTAAGGAGTTAAAGAATCAAGTTCTGCTTTTGTGTAAATGTCATAATCAAGAGGCTCATTCCCTTGCAGAAGCCATAACCTGATTAAATATATGTATATATACAAGCCATAACCTAGTTAAATAGTTCTAGTTGCTGATTACCTAGGTTGATTACAAATTACTGTAGAATTGTCATTAGATTAGTGATAATAAAAGGAACAATCAATATTATTTTTGTGCAGCATCTCGAGCTAAGTCACTTAGCACGAGTTGAGTGAGTTTTATTATTTAATTATTTGGATTCTAGAATATGTATGTAGCTAGATTAGTTTTTCTGTTGTGCTAAGATGCAATAAGTACCTTAAAAAAGATCTCTCTGTATACATACATACATACATACATACACATATATATGGATGTATGTAAATTAATGTATGTATATGTATGTATCATGTGGAGATCTAGGATTTTGTTGTTGTGCCCTTATGATCACTGCATTTCATTGTCATGCCCTATGATCTTTGCATCTCATTGTTGTACCCTTCTAATCTTTGCATCTCATTCATTTTATTATACCTAATATGATGACAGTTCTATAGGAATTTGTTGTTGTTCCCTTGTGATCTTTGCATCCCAAATATCTATTGATGCTGTTAATTTTGGAATCATTATATGATCTAGAATGTTATGATGTACTAAAGATGGTAGTATCCTCTCCCATGTCTCCAAAAAATGTAGCATAGATTAAGGGTCCCTTGGCTCCTAAGAATTTTTAGCAACTATTCTCACTATTGGAAGAATAACATCAATGAAGAGTTCAGTTTAAGGAGTTGAAGAAGAAAGTTTTGCTTCTATGTAAATGCCATAATCATGAGGCTAATTCCCTTGTAGATGCCATAACCTAGTTAAATATGCGTATATATCAACCCATCTAATCAACAACTAGACCCATTTAACTGGGTTATGGTTTGTTTCTTTCTAAAAATATTTGCTATGATATGTTTTTGTAAAATTTCTTGCGAACTTTGCCCATTTTTCTTGGTCTGCATTATTTTTGTGGAGGATGTTAAGGTAAGTCACTTAGCACTTTAAAAAAGATATCTTTGTATATACATATATACATGTATGCATGTGTGTATGTATATATGTATGTATGTATTTATGTGTGTATATATATATATATATATGTATGTATGTATAATATGCCCTTGTGATCACTGCATTTTGTTGTTGTGCCCTGGTGATCCCTACATCTCGTTGTCATGCCCTTATGATCTCTACAACTCGTTGTCATGCCTTTGTGATCTATGCATATGTATGTGTGTGTGTGTGTGTATATACATACATATATACATATGTATATATACATGTATATGTATGTATATATGTATATAAACAAAGATATCTTGGCACAACAAAAAATAATAAAACTCACTCAATAGGTAGCATGGCCATAGATGAGATGTCAATGCCTATTGGTAGGTAGATTCCTCTTTCTCACTCATTTTTCATGTGTTTATTTCACTTGAACTATTATTTCTTAAAGGGCATTTTCCAATATTGGATTCATTTTATGTAGAGGCAATGAGGACATTCTTGGATGTACATGTGTGATGAATTGCTCATGAGCAATGAAGATGGACTTCGCCTGAGAGTAGTAGGAGGTGATGAAGACATCCCAAGTACTTTAAAGATTGATCCTTTCTTATAGATTTTATATGCTGACGAGGAATTTAGATGTTGGGGTGGGGGGGGGGGCAAATGAGATTCCACCTTCACATGGTTGGCCTTGATTAGTAGAGAATATTAAACTATTGTCGAAACCAAGTGAAGCTCAATAATAACCTATGATTATGATAACTAATTATGTGAATCTCTTGGTTTCAGGCATTACAAAAGGACACCATAGATTAATATGCAATGTCAATTCATATGCATATGACATTAGGTAGAGCTAAAAAATGAAATAAGTTTGAATTTTTGTTAGAGGTCTTTGATTAGGTATTTTAAGTTATAGATCCTCATGAACATTGTTCACATGATGATGGTCTATAATTTTAAAGACTTAATAGACCTATTAATAAATGTAATAGTGTTGTGTTTTATTAGCTCTGCCTATTGTCCATGCATTTGAATGCAACTGCACGTGCATTCTTGATTCAGAGTTGCAAAATCTTATTTTGGATGCTGTGGAAAAATGACATGCACTAGAAGATGGAAAAATGATGTCACTTTTGCAGGTCTGGAATTTTTTTTGTACTTTAAACATTGATCATTTCTTAAAGATTTTAGATTTTAATAAGGAATTTAGATGTTTGGGTGAGGGGAGGGGGACGCGAGCGAGGGTGGGGTTGGGTGGGGAGGGGAATGAGCTTCCACCTTTACATGTTTGGCCCTGATTAGTAGAGAATATTAAACTATTCTTGAAACTTAGGGAAGCTCAATATTAAACCTATGATTGCATCATAGCTATTCAACATTTGCCAATAAATTTTTTTATTAATATAGTATGTCATCGTAATTGCAATGATTGGATGTCGATCCCACAACATTCCTACCACATGCCTATCCCAATTGTGATAGAGGTTTTTGATGGCTTGTTGTGGGACCCATAGCATTTCTATCACATAGATGTCACAATTGCAACATTGTCTTTGACAAATTTTCATCACAATACTTACAGTGAAAATGAACGGTTTGCTAGAATGGTAGCCCAATTTTCGACACCTGTACAGTTGTCACAATTGTGATGGTAACCCTCTCCATCACAACTTGTGATAGTAAAATTTCAATGCTCATCTGATGGGAGCCAGCTCTGATTGATGTCAGTTGGGTGACAGTTTACTATTGTAATTGAAATGGCCTACTGTCACAATTTGGGTCCAAATGCAGAAGAGAATTTGTAGATCATTCAACCAACATAAGTAAAAAATTTAACCAATTTTTGTTGAAAAATGGGGCCAATTCTACTAGTGCACCCATAGCTTGAGTACTAGTACAAGCTAGGATGGGAGTAGAGATGATGCTTGGTTGTGACTTTACTTCATTAGTATGCCTTGTCTGTATGAAAGGATACCGATGCCATATACAGACACTAGGGAGTCAGAGTCTAGAGAGGCTACCAGGGTAAGCTTAGAGTTGGCTCATGCGATGACACTTTCCCACTTGCATAGTAGATTTTCTACATGTCTTTGTTGCCTTTGGGATTAGATGGTACTTGTGTCTTGGTACCTTTGAGATAAATTGCTATTAGGATTTCCTTGACCTAAATGTTGGTTATGACTTGTGGATCATTATTTGTTTGGAACTTGAGACTATCTCCTCAACATGGTAGGAGTGGGCCATTTAGGTTTCACGAGGTCGGATGGTAACTTTCTTTTTAGTTATACCATTGAGATTCAACAACTAGATGTCAATGTTGGATGTCCTTATGCATTTATTCCTTTCTTTCTAATCTCGTGTTCTAGTGCATGGTTATATTCTGTTATATTGTACTTGATTATCAAAGATCTTAGGAGATGATGTATTTTATTCATGATGTATATTCTTTGAGCTTTTCATAGCTTGTGACTTGTACAATGGATGATTATGCAATTTTGTTATGCCAAGTGGTATCTTTTGTAATTGTATATTATATAATTGGATTCATACATGTGGTTATTCCATGATGTGGATTTTGGTTATGTGTTAGATTTAATATTATTAAAACTTTTACATGTGATTCAATGTCATGAAACTCTATTAGGCCAATTTTATGTTGATGGTTAGTAGCATTATTTTGAGACTATCATATATTGTGCTATGGATTCAGTGGATATATGATGAGATTACTTAGACTCTACATTTCATGTATGCATGATGATTATTACATTATTTTCAGTTATTGATGATGATTAGTTAGATGGCTTATTATCACATGTGTTTTCTTATGGATACCCCATACTTGCATGTGTATGGTGTGCGTGTTTGTTCTCTTATTGTATGGTGTTTCTGATGTGGTTAAGGAAGGGAGCCGTAATCACCTGCTAGTCGGGATCTACATGATGCACCACTTCCTACCATTGCCTGTTTAGCTTAGCATATATATATATATATATATATATATATATATATATATATATATATATAGAGTTTGTACATGCATGAATTTTATGTAGGTTGCAGGTACCAGGTATTGACTTCCCTGAATTGCCAAGATGAGGGTGCCCTATCGCACTATCTCAATGGTAAGAGATGGAAGATAAATTCTCAAGTCCAAATCCTAAAGCCTAAACCATTTGTCCTAGAAAGGTAGGACAAGTATCTTAGACATTTTACCTTTTGAATGCGTTGGATTACGTAATTCATGATTTTAACCCTTTAAACTAATTTTGTATGGATTGTTCTATGATGGGTTTTCATATTTTATTTTAGAAATCTATGGTGAATTCTCTATTTATTAAGTCTAAAATTAAAAGATTTAATTATTTTGAAAAAATTAATATAATGTCATGATCTTTTGATATTTTGATTTTAATTAATTAAATGGAAATTAATTGAGAAAAGAATTAAATAAAAGAAATTAAAATTAATAATAATAATAAATAATAAATAAATAATAATAATAGAAATAATAAAAAAATTAAAATAAAAGTTATAAGTCTACCTAGGAGTAAGCGCACCCCTTGATTGCACATATGTCTACAAAACAAGAGTTAGCGCACAAATTAAGCACATGGTGTCTACAACCTTGTGACTCATCTAGAAGGTTGGAAAAAGCTCATGCTTAGTTGTCAATGCTTATCTCATCTTTTGGTTGTTTTTAGAGACATTCTAGGTGCTTCCTGAGAGTTCTTTATATTCAGGCACTCCTAGAAGCTCAGGGAGTGTGTTTGGAGGAACCAGGAGCGTTGGAGAAGGAAGGAGCTTGCTCTGCAGATTCTGAGGAGAAGTGATTTAGCATCAGTGTCTAGGTAGACACTCGTGATTTTTGCATATGATATTTTGCTTCTTGCACTTCCTTTCTTCTTCGTGTCTTCTGAATGCTTTCTGAGGATTTCATGTGTTGAATATCTTAGTTGTATGCATTCTTGTCATGGGTAGTTAAATTCCTTTATGAGAAAATCCCGCATGCATAGATTTGAGGAATCTATGGGACCAGGGTTTCAGATGCTTATGGACAAACCTATTAAAAGAATTAATAGGTAAATCTAGAGAACGATCATTATAGGGAGAATTTCTAATTTATAAAATTGGAAAACCCTTTTTGTTTAAAAATTATGTATATGTTTTTATAAAAAAATGCATATATATATATATATATATATATATATATATATATATATATATATATATATATGTATATGTATATGTATATGTATATCTATGTATATGTATATACATATACATATGTTAGTGAACAGATTGTCCCGCCTTAAAGAAACATGCAAACATGACCCTGAATACCCAAGTGACAGGATTAACCACACCAACAGTTGGAGAGGTTATCATGGGTTGATAACCTTCCTTTGAATTTTTATCGGGTACAACTCCCCGTACAAGATATTCAACGAATGAGATGTGAGTGCCTTTTCCAGAAAGCACAAAAGGGTATCAAACATCTACTCGTAAAAACAATGTAGATGCGGGAAAAACTAAATAACTACAAGAAATTAAATGGTAAATGACACAAAGTCCATTCACCCTAACATGCTACAAAGACGGAATCAAGAAACGCATTCTCCATCTTCTTGAGAAAGTGCAGAAATGAAAATATGGAGATATAACAGCATATTTCAGAGAAAACTAAAGTGACACAAAGATCACAATTAGTGGAAAGTAATTGCTCAAACTCAAAGTTTTGGCAGACAATTAACTTTCAGGTCTCCCTCCTCCAAAAGCATAAAAATGCATTGCTATTACAATCACTATTAATAAAACCTTGAGGTTTTCTTTGCATTTAAAACAAAATACAACTCTCTTGACACATAGTTCAAAAAGAAGTGAAGGAAAACCCTGGCTCTGCTCATCATGACCTGCACAAGAAAATGGATTAATGTTGGAAACAAAATCTGGAAATTCTTTCCTCTTGGCCGTAGCACCCAGTCTGTAGTCCCGGAGAGAAAAGATTTTTTTTCCCCTTTGCTGTTCTGAGCATAAATAAACATCAGTAGATGGTATTCGTTTCATGTAACTGAATCTTGAAAATCTGTATTATTTTTAAATCATTCTCGTGGAAAAAACCTCTTCAATTTTCCTTGCACCATTTCGTTAACTCCTCAACTTTTATTTTTGCAAGATTAACTCATCCTTTGTTATCAAAACTGATTCTTGAAACTGCCCTGTTTTACTATCAAATTGTCATCGACTTTTTCTATCTTTATAAGATATTTTAAATATCATTCCCTACTAATGATGATATAATGTTTTTAAAACATTATAATATCATTTGCTTCTCTTTAAGCTTTTATCCACGACACCTGTCACTATGCATCATCGGGCAACCTTTGAATGGGGATTGCTAAGTCGTATTAATTGTTGCACTTGAAGCATTTCTTCAAAATGAATCATCAAATCATACAAAAAATCCGCTAAATTTTTCTTAAACTAGAATATATTGGAAAGGATTTAACAATGAATGTGCCTCGACTGGCAGTAGTACTATCCACAACCTTTGATTTGCCACTGCCACAGCTAAGACCTCTAAGAATGTCATTCATTTCAGCATTTGCTAGTGACAACCCGACATCCACCTTGCTTGGAAGAACAAGTGTGATTGATGACTAACGCAAGCCATAGAATGAGATCTTCTTCTAAGGCTATTGCAATTAGATTCTCCCAAATGACGAATAAACATACTTATAATCGAGCACTACATCATAATTACAACCCATTATAACACACAATATCTTATGTGATCTCAAACGCTTTTCTCTAAGTCCAATTTTCTGAGAGTTGAATGCATGCGCAACCAGACTGTGTGTAGTCGCAACAGGCTTTGAAAAGCATTCTATAACCTTTCACAGTAGTAATTCTGTGCCTGAATCACTTACGACTGTCATGTGTATGATTCACATGCTTATCGGCTTAAAGAAATTGACAAAGTGCGTCCATAGAGCTTTGGAGGCCAATAATCATCCTCTATACCTGTTGATTCATCATTGATACTCATGCCAAGGAATATGAATATGAAAAAGCATTCGGAGCATCAAATTTCAGCGTATGTAGCATTCCAACCAACATGACAATCCGTGATATATTCATCACTAAATCTTGGCTTCATTCTGCAGGTTTCAAGTTCTCAGGCATACCGTAGCTCTCCATATATTAATGAGCACACATCATATAATGAGACACGGGTTAGGGATAAATCGGGTTGGTTTTGCTAAGAAGATCGAATGAACCAATATTGTGCTTTTGATTGCAACAACCCAATGAATAATTGCTGGAAACAATTATATATGCCACTCTGATTAGGTTCTAGCAAAAGGATTGCATTCCATAGACCATACCTAATTCTATTCTACAATATCTGCCGCCAAGAAGAGTTCTAACACCAAACTCTATAACCCATTAGAGCTCGTGCCTGAGAGCTTTTATAAAGACTTCACTACTTTTAGTGTCTTGAGGTGTGACCATGGGCGCCGCGGTCTTCATGATATTACTTGCGCAAATTCAAAACTCTATATCGACGTGTTCACAAACAGTTTCCATCTGATGTCTAATTATTTCCTTAATTATGATCTTCAAAGCATGTAATGTTGAGGCCGAGAGGAACTATGGGTGTGTTCCTTGATTTTCATGAGGATTGAGCTTGATTGCTGCTTTCATCTCAGTATCGCTTGTGCCCGATGTATCCTCTACTAAGGAACTCAAGCTTATGGCCTCATTTTTGTAGAGTTAACTGATCTTGGGCATTTTGAGATGCCCCTGTGAGCATCTTTAATTATCTTCTACCTTGCGGCTATTGCTTCTTCTTTCTAGATCTGCATGAGCATATTGAATCTATTCGGACCTCTGAAAAGAACTTTGAAGATTCACTATAATGGTACTTTATTCCTTGACCAAGGAGCATCTCCAAAACATGGCCTCTAAATCTCTATACTGAACCATTGAACTTGAAAACTTTGAGCTTGAACCTGAATCTGCAAGCTAAACCAACGAGCCACCTTGAACTTTTGAAACACTTTGAACCACTGCACTTGAACCTCATCTTACTCTACACTTCTGCACTTTCTTGAAATCATTGGGCTGAGACCGAATCACAAACAGAGGCTAAGTTCTGACCTTTTCGAACTAACCAATCTGCATTTTCAAAATCATTTGAATTGTCGAACTGCTTTGAACTACTTTGAACTTCAGTTCGAAGTGGTTCAAAAACTCTAAACTTGAAGTTTTGAAACTGAGGCCATATTGGCTGCTAACAGGGGCTCTAACTGTGGGACTGATTTTGATGCAAAATCAGAGAACTCCAGCAATCTCTGGGGAAAGAACAGTGCTTTAACCTTGGGAAAATAGAGTCAACCAGAAGAGAAGACTCGGAGCTGCTTGTAGAGAGGGCGGAGGGGAGCAGGGCAGGACCAACAAACACAAACCAACACGCCTAAGCTACTAGCAAGCACGAGGCTTGTGTATTATTCCAACTACGCTACGCACAACAAAATCTTATTTACAATATTTACAAAGGTAGGCAAGAACCCTACCAAAAATACCGAAAGAAAGAAGAAGTCAAGTGAATCCATTTACCGATTGAGAGAAATAGGAGCCTTTTTGAATCAGCAAAGCGTACCTTAATGGAACAGCTCCAAACCATTGCTTGATGAAGACTCCCTCAATGTCGAGCTTCAGACTGATCGAACCCTCTCTTCCAAAGAGCCATAACTCATCATAGTATTCATCTTCGCTTAAGAATTGATCCTTCACACTGTCAGGGTTAAACTCTAGTTCAGGCTGGGAAATATGAATTAAAAGAGCCTTAGCAAAAGACAATGTACAATGCTGCGAAATGTTGTCATGAAGATCTGAATCTTGCACATGATTATGCTCAACTTGCAGTCCTAGAGACACCTCCATCAACATAGGGTCAACCCTTGGATACATACATTCTTTATTTCTTTCAAGAAACCAACTCCCATCAATCATATCATAAATTCCATCCCCTTCTCTTCTCATAACGCCATCAGATATCTCAACATCAATTTCGCAACCCAAACTAACAACATTATGCATAGATGAATGAGGAGGAAAACTTTCAATATATGCTTCGTTATGGAATTGATTTGAACAAGTAACCGAGGCATCATCAAAGAAATAATCCAGTTTAAGTGATGACAAGAATATACATATGGTTTCTTCTTCTTCAAAAATTTCTTTCTCTATCTCACCAGTTGAATCAACAATAGATCGAAAGATATCTTCATATTTCTTTCTCTCAAATAGGAATTCAGAATGAGCATCTTTGTCTTGAGGCGTCTTTGTCTTATCTATAAGTTAAGGGATCCTTGAAGAATGTAACTTGTTATCTATACTTTCAGTTGAATGTTGTTATTGCTTCCGTTACTATGTGTATATTGTGAATGGTTTAGCTTTTGTATTTCAGGAAAAAAAATTTAAAAATGCTACAAAACTTAGTGAAACTTTAGGTTAATTCTTTGGATCCCTTGGCAGGGCATTACAAAAAATCAAATAATTTAACAACAATTGTTAATCTAAGTAAAATTATCTTCAAAATTAATTTAAATATTTTCTATTTTAATTACTATTTTAAAAACCTAATTTGTCTCATTAAATTATTTAACACATTTTTAATATATTATAATTTTAAATTAAAATAGTCATTAAAATAAATATAATATATATTAAATATAGATACATTAAATATGAGAATTTTATTTTATTTTATTAAAAATAGAGTAATAACAAAGTTTATAATGTAACGAAAGTTAGGGAAGAATTTTAATTTAAAATTGCAATAGATTAAAAATATAAATGTATTATAGGACATTAATAATTATAATAATAATTTTAATTTTGTACATTATAATAGTAGTTGTATTGGTATAAATATTAATTGTTAGTTAAATTAGCTTTTAAAATAGTTATAGCATGATATAATGTATTATAATTATAATTATTATATTTCTCTTTTATAATTTTATTAAAATATTAATATTTTAATAAAAAATTTAATTGACAATTTTATAAAAGTAATAGTAATTACAATTGTACATACATTCTATATTATAAAATATTTGATAATAGAAACTTGGGGTTTTGAATGATGATTATTGCTTAACAATTGTTAATGTTTTAACTCTCTTCTCACTTTATTCCTTATGAAATGTGCTACATTCTTCGTAGGTTATTATTTACATTCAACAAATTATTGTATTTTATGCTATTGGGATATTTTTGGATTGGAAATGTAATCTTATTTTTAATTTTGTGAGATTGTTATTTCTTTTTTTAGATTATATTTGTTCTCATATTCTTCTTAAATTATTAAATTTTAGAAAATAATATTATAATAGTAATTGTAATTAGAATGCATTATATTATCTTATAACTATTTTGAAAATATAATTTAAATATATATAATAAAAAGTACCAATTTTTTTTATCTGTAAAAATATTCTTTTAAAGAAATTTTTAATTTAAAATATATTTATTTACTTTTATTTTTTTAACGTATTCTAATTTTAAATTTAAATTTAAAATTTTTAATCCATTAAAAATATATTACAATATACCGACCAATGTATAAATATCTATAATATTTTCCTTCTAATTCTTTTTATGAAGTATGAATATTTAAATTAATTTTTAATTTTAATAATAATTAAAATTAAAATTAGTAAAAATATTCATAAGAAAATTTTAATTTAAAATGATCATCCATTGAATTTCAAATGAAAAACTATTAAAATTATATTCTCTTCTAATTATTTTAAAAGTCTTATTTAAAAAATACAAATTGAAATCTATACAATTATCAATTACTTCAAATTTTTTTTAATCCTTTGTATTCATACGTTTATTCTAAATATTTTATAAAATAATTTATTTACTGGTTACTTTTTGACAGTTCTTTAAAAAAATTTAACATTTAGATTTTAATGTGTTGCGTTTAGATTTTAATTAATTTAGCCAGTACAAAATCGTCTTCCCTACATTACTGTTTATTTAGGGATCAGAAGAACCCTGCACTGCATCCAAGAATTATCTCCATGATCAATATTATTATTACTCGTTACAGCTCTTTATTTAATTGGCACGACGGGTGTACAAAGTTGGTCATTGCTGAAATCATCGTTAAAATCAGATCAAGATTTGGGAATGCACTCGCGCTCGTTACGCACGGCCCCAAGCTGTTTCAGTGTTATCAGTGTTTTTCCATATTGTGCCGCTCTTCCTCGCGGATTTCTCCACTTTTGCCTTTTCTTTTTCATTGTTTGGTTTCTTGGCAGAAGGCTCGTGATCATCAACACTTGTTCCCTTGGGCCGCTTCTTGGAGGGCGAGGAGGGACCTCCTTTTTCAGAGACCCTCTCACACTCTGCCTCTGCCTCTGCCTGGGAAGAAGGAGAATCCGCCATTCCAGATACAGACAATGTAACTACTCAAAGAGACCGAACGCTTTGCTCGTATGATATTTTTTTTTTATAAAAGGTATTCACTGCAACAAATAACTTTGATATGTGATATATGATTTTTTTTTTATAAAAGGTATTGATTGCGACAAACAACTTTGATATATGATAGGTGCCATTCAATTAATTCTCATATGATATTTTCTTTTACAAACAACTATGATAGGGTGACAGGTGCCATTCAATAAATTCTCATAAGAAGCTCAACGATAAAATACCCCTAGAAAACATAAAAAATCTAGCTTCCCCTGTGTGGATCGCTAAATTTAATCAGTTCATCACAAATGTGCTTTTATTCCGTTTCTGTACGTGATCAAGGTCACTTACACAACACGGCACATCGTTTGATGAAGTAGGCGCCCGAGGGTACCTGTGTGATATTGGGTAAAGATTTGCTCCACCTGTTCGCTTTAATCAATCACACTGGCTTAGGGGACTGGGCTGGACCATTGGCTCATGAGGAAGTACTCGTCGTCACTTTACATTGATAGCCTTTATGAAAATAAAATTTTGTTAATTTTGTTTGTAAATGGGTAAACAAGGAACCACGTAATTTGTTCTTTAAAACATTAGTTGACAGTAGTTGTGCATCTATAGTTTCCAATTCTTGAAGACAAATTTTGCTTTTTTTTGGAAGCTAATCTTTCAACTTTTTTACATTAATTCTGTGGAATTTATAGAGTGCCAAGTACTTCAGAAGTGTCATTTTAAAATGTTCTTTCCATCACATACCTCCAATAATCACTATAGTGCTTTTTGTATAAATGGACCAACCAGCAACCAAGAAAGCTATTACAGGTGTGATTGGCTATTAGTATCTTTTTATGATTGTGATATTGCTATCACGATTTTGAGTCAAACTCATTGACCCATGAGTAGTGATTCAACATGAATCCATATCTCACGAGTGTTCCATTTATTCTCATGAGAGATGGATTCATGTTAAATCACTACTCATGATACATGAATCAATGAGTTTGACTCAAAAATTTTACACTACAAATATATTTAAATTAATACAATTAAATTATAGTTTAACTTTTTCAATTAATAAAATGCACAACCCTATGCTTGGATATTCATTGCCTTAAAATTCCAACCAAGCACCAAAATCCATCTGCCACTTGCCATTCCAATATAGTTGCCTCATAATTCCACACATTTTTAGTTCCTACCATAGGCAGGAATAATATTGCATTCATGCAGTTGCTTTTAATTTTTCCAATCAGACCAATCAAATCATAATATTTTACAAGTTCTATAGTCTAGTCAAATGTTTGTTTTTAAAAACTATTTATGAAATGGAGAAAATGTTGTTTATTTCTGATGGGGACACCATCCAAGAACAGAATGGACACAACAGAAATGGGAAATTATATTAACTGAAAAAATAAGCTAGTACAAATAGTACAGAGGAAATAAACTTCAAAACATGCCATAAGAGCTTACAATAACATAAATTTGGAGATAATTTCTCTTTTCAGTACCTCCTCTCAAACTCCACTCCGAACTGCCTTTACAATGCCTGAAATCTCTTTAAATAGACCTCGGAGGGTAAGGACCAGGAGTACATTTTAGAAAGTGTTAGTAGGCATCCACCGACCAAATAGAAAGTTTCAGAAGCTGCATTAGAAGTCAGTGCAAATCTAGAAGAATTCAGAAATGATAACCAAACTTTCGAGAGGCATAACTTTTGAACCGTAGCTCCGATTGACGAACCGTTTACATTTTCGAAAAGCTCTAGAAGTGCTCTATAACCCTATGGATTAGCTTTGCTTGTCTCCCATTTTTTAGCCCTTTTCGAAGTCATTTAATGCCCTTAACCTGACTTTGAAGCATTCTTAGGAGGTCTCCAAAACTCGAAAAACTGCAATAACTTTCAAACCGTGGGGCCTTTTGACTTGATTTTTTTTTGGAATGCTCTAAATTACAATTACATTCATCTAGCCAATTTACACCTCCTAGTTCACCAAAATTATGGCTCACTTACATACTCTTATTTTTTCGGAATTTACATGAACACTGATCGTGGAACTGTGAGAGTTGGAACCTTTATTTGACCCAAATGGGTATCCAAAAATGAAAACACATGAAACAGAAACTAAGTCTAAATATATTTTTTGGGTGACACAGGATTGCCCTTATACCTCCGGATGCTTCTGCATCAATTTCATGTCTTATTGACTATGCTGAATTTAGGCAAGAGATAAATTATTTTCCTCAAAAGATAAATAGGATGAAAATAAATAGCAAATTGATATTTATGAACCAAAGTTAACTATTACCTGATATGCATATCTATGACGTGTAGATTGTTGGATACCTGGATCACATAACATTTTCCACCTGTATTGCGTCGGTGCAGGTGATTAGAATGTTATTAATGTTTGTTTGAAAGGATAGCCGATCAGTCAATCCTTTTAGTCGGTGGCATTTGCATACTTTCCATTGCACCTTTCCATTCTTCACATTTTTATTCTGTATATTTCGACTTATGTATTTTCGATAGTATATTTGCATAACCTTCATTATAGCTTCCATTCTTTACAGTTTCGCTTTGTATATTTCGATATATGTAATTTTACAAGTATATTTGCATCCGCAGCTTCTCATTCTTTACAACTTTATCCTGTATATTTCCATTTCCATTGTAGCTTTCCAGTCTTTACCTTTTTTTGGTTCTGTATACTTCGATTTAGGTAACTGACACAATATTTGCGTACCTTTCATTGCAGCTTCCCAGTCTTCACCAGAGATGGGAAGGCTTTCTTGGAGACGATTTGAATAGCCAAAAACCCCTCTTTACTGTAAGAAAGGCATCGATTTTACCAATGAATGAAAGCGTCCAAGTATTCATGAGCTGCGGCTGCTTTTGGAAACCATGCACGGATTACGAAATCGAAGGCTCCTTCTCACAGCGCTGTTGCACTATTTTCGCAAACGCACTCTATATGACTGTTGCAGAGGTCAGTTAATTTCTCCTCTTTTTTTCCTTCGTCTGTACTGTATTTGTGACAATGAATTTTATTAAAAAATTTCGCTGGTGAGGTGGAACGCAAGTGCGGCAGCGAGGGGATTCTACTTGGCAGAGAAGTTTTCACTCTAAGTATTGAGCGAGGCTTCAATCAGGGTTTCATTATGGGGCTGATTATCGTCTTTGAGCATGTAAGCTGAACATTAAGAAAATTTGAAGACCTACTATAGCTTTTATTTTGCCATCAATTTTCATTATTCCATTTGGCAGGAACTATGACGCTTCGCGTTGTTCACCCTAAATTTAAGCTCTAAGTTGACTTATTTTACATTCTATTCTTCATAGTCAGTTCAAAATTGCTATTTTTAGTTGATTAAAAGAATTTTATTTTGTCACGAATTATTGTTAGGTGGAGAAACCCTACATTTTCCTTAGTATCATTTGATATAAAAAATAATATATCAAGTGGTTGACAAATAAATAGGTAAAACATAAAACTTATTTGTAAAAGTAAGACAAGAAGATAGAAAAAATTGTTTGAATACACTTTATCATGTGAGAAAAAATAAATTTAAAGCTAAATTTACTAATGACATTAAACCCATTTAAAACATAAATAAGCCATCAAATATTTATGAGCTA
This sequence comes from Cupressus sempervirens, assembly GCA_028749045.1. Classification (NCBI taxonomy): domain Eukaryota; kingdom Viridiplantae; phylum Streptophyta; class Pinopsida; order Cupressales; family Cupressaceae; genus Cupressus; species Cupressus sempervirens. Next base: position 543,104,775 of record CM053784.1, read on the forward strand.
AATATATTAAAAATAGTTAAAATGTATAATATATCTCTATTTTATATAATTGTTAAAAAATCAATAATATTAATTCTATCCTTTTTGTTAAATTACTTTTATAAAAAATAAGTAGTTGAAATATGGGTAGTTGATTCAATTCTTGGTTGTTTTGCTCAACACTCTTTTATTCATCTCAATATGACTATAAAATACAATTAGTTGTGAATTGTGAGAAAAATTGTGGGCAAATAATGAAATAAATTTATGTTTAATGAAAAAAAAAATAGAAATATGAGATCTATTAGATTTCCACAATCCATGCTAATGCTTTTAGATTTATGGATTTGATTGTGTATAGTTTTTTGTACATCAACTTTTCAGATCATACTACATGATCCATCATTAGGATGTTCTTTTCTCTCTAGCATCCTAGTGATGGATCATGTAGTATGATCTGAAACGTTGATGAAAAAAAAACTATACACAATCAAATCCAGAAATCTAAAAGCAAATAGAAACATGCTTGAGAAAAAACTTTAAAATTAACATTTAAATAGTTATAAATACTTCTAAAGTTTATCTAATAGCATGTACAATTATAAATTGAATAGTATGTATATACATAAATGGATGGTAAAAATAGAAAAGATTTTCAATAAAATCTTATACTTCCTTTACAATCAACAGATTGACTATACAAATTTATTATTACTCATGAGTGACCTACACCAATAAGATTCTTAGTAACTTACTAAAAATTAATTAATATATTACATGCAAATCTTATATCTAATAGAAAATAAAATATCAATTCTAAAGATATACAATATGGAATTGGAACAATTGGCTTATCCTTTGCATTTGTTCCTTTTGAGAGCTTCAGATCTACGTGCACAGTTTGCAAGTATGTTCGTGAGAAAAATGCACAATCTATCAAACATCATGACATTACAACATTTGAACATGATAAATTGGAAGATAGTAAGCATCAAAGTAGCAGGCCTTCATGTACGATTCGAGACTATCCCTAAT
>CM053784.1:543110788-543160788 GCA_028749045.1 Cupressus sempervirens
AAATTATATTGTGAGTTTGTCCTTGGGGAGATCCCCAATTATTTTGATATATTAGACTCCCAGGGTAGAGGTCGGGGTCATCATTTGAGAGGCCGGGAGCACGTCGTGACCCTAATGTAGTTAGGGCACCTGTGGTCAAGCCACAACATGAGCATGTGACTATTCCTTCAATTGTGAAGGAAAATGTAGAGGCCAACACTCTAGGGACCATTAATGCTTTGACGCAGACCCTCATCCATTCCACGAGCCCATTAGTTGAGGGGGATCTTTCTGTGAGTCGTGGTCACATGTGCACTTCATGCGGATCCCTATGCACATTTGGCACTCATGCTGGAGATGGTGCAGATGATGGGCTTGTCACCGATCAGTTCCTGAACGAGACATTTGGCATTGACACACAGGTAAATTATAATTATAATTTACTAATTTGATCACATTTCATATGTATAATGAATGATTAATTAATTAACATCTATTGACATTGTTCAAAATTCAGGGTCAAAGTGTTGTTGGGCCTAACAGTGATCCTCCAGGCCCATTTTTTGTCCCTTCCACAAGTCCTGAGGTATGTATTGATTTAATCATTTTTATTAATATATATATTTATTATGTAATCATATTAAGGATTGACAAAAAAAAATTATGCATGTGCATCAGTTCTCCACAGGACCCTCAACCTTTACCATAGACTCGGAGCATAGACATCATACGAGCTTCACACAGGTACAGTTGTTTCATGTTAGATTTAACATGTATTGTATGACATGCAGCTCATGATGTCGGACACACCTCCTCATCTGCGACAGTTTGTTGATAGTGGAGTGGCCGCAACTGTGGCTAGCTCACAACCACTGACGGAGGTATGAAAGAATTTTCTTCATTTTAGTTATTGTTTATAATAGTTAATCTCAAAATTTATAATGTTAACCTTTGTTTATATATTACTATAGCTTTTATGGTTTTTACACAAGCAGTATGTATGTTAGGCCTACTGATACTCTTTTAATTATGGATCGAAACCTTGTTTTTGTTTGACTAAGTGGTAAGGGGTAGTTTTGTTTAATGGTTATCTGCTAATAGTAGGTTAGTTTGTTGTTAAAGGGTCAACCCCCTAGTTTTGGCTACTTTTTATTCAAAAACTAGGAGTGAAGGTAGAAGTGGCAGTGAAAGAATTAGATAAAGAAGAACTAGGAGCACATATTGAAGTTAGAAGTAGAGAAGAAGTAGGAAAATCAAATAAAAGTATGAGGACTAAGAGTAGGAGATAATGAAATTAAAAGTAAAGATAGTAATAGAAGATTAGTTGTATTCCAAGTTGATTGCAACTAGGAGTAGGACCTACAAGATGGAAGTTATATGTTTTCTATAAATAATAGCCAAGTTTAAAGATATAATTGGTGATTAGATATACTCACCTTGGTCTAGTAGAGTCATAAGTGCAGGAAAATTTGTGTTTTAAATTAATATTATTCATAGGCCAAAGTCAAATGTTGAACTTGATAATAGAACTAGGCATATCCTTATGATTCAAAGAAACTATAGTTTTTGGAATCAACACCATCAACTCTCCTTCACTATTTCTTTGGAATGAATGGAACTAGCATAACAAAATTCTACATTCTTTCATTCTCGTCCTCCTCCTCCTCTCATACAAAATAAACTTGGATAAGATAACTTACTAGACTTTTGGATTCATGGCCCTTCTCTCTTCTTTCATACTCTAATAGCTATGCTAGTGGGATAAATCATTGAGTATTTTCTTATCTTTTATTTTTGCTCTTTCTTTTCTCAAGTGACAACTTGAGCTTTTGCTATAGCTTTTACAACACGATGCTTGAGATTGAGACATTTTCTTGAGTGAGGTCTCTTCAACTAGTTGACTTGGAATCTTAGTAAGCTTTAGGATTTTGTTGTTCTTTTATGTATCCTTGCAAATGAATGTAATAGTTAATATTCTTGGTTTGGAAGCTTTTGTCCTTCATCTTGGTGATATTTAATCTCCTTGTAGTTTTCCCAAAATCTTTACCTCTTTCTCTTTTTTTCTTCTACTTTATTGTGTGCATGAGGTGGACACATGCTTCCAATAAAGTGGGGACTACATGTATCTTTTGAAAAAGTAAGAACACTTATTTGGTATTATTTTTAGCCCCATTTTAATATATATTATGGGTTCCTACATTGATTTCACACTCTCCTTTAAACACTCATTGGACCTTCAAATTATTAGTTAAGTCCTATATTGATTCATTTTCTTTAAAAACTCAAGGTCACCCTTATCTATAAGTGTGCTTCTCTATTTCAACTTCAATAAAATAATTCTTTTCATTTATTGTACCTTATCTTACCATTTATGACAGGTATTTTCTCTCTAAACCCAAAAATAAGTTGTTAGATCAAATTTCACACGCTCTAAATATCTTGGACCCACAATCAAAACTTGGGTTGGAATTGGTGGGTATAAGATGACTTTGGTGATATTTACTTGGGTACAATATTTTTGTTGGTGATATGTGTATTTATAAGTGATTATATTTATTGAATTGTTGTAGGTTCTCATCACGCCTGATCGTCCATGAGCATTTGAGGTGAACTTACAGAGTGACTATTTTTTGGCGGTAAGAAAATAATTGATTTTGTGTGTACATATATTTGATTTCAATGTATAATAAATATTGATTCATATCTACTTTCTTTGTATCAGTTTGAGCTGAAGAAGAGCCTCAACAAGAGGTCGAGTGAGCGTATTAATAAGGCCCCATCATCTCCACTATCTCCCTCCACACGAAGGCAAAGGACGTCGAGAGACTTGTTTCCTTCCCCTCGTGGGAAGGAAAAGATGTAGTTGATCTAGACATGTATATATATAGGCATCAGTGGACATATTCAATACACATTTGATGTATATGACATTCTATATTTGATGTATGACATTTATTCGATGTATGACATTATTCGACTTACGGCATTATTGGTTAATATATGATATGTTTGTTCGTATACGACATATGATATGATATGTTTGTTCATGTATGAAATTAAATTATATATGTTTGTGTATGACATTAAATTAGATATGTGCATGTATGAAATTAAATTCAATACCTAATCTATTCAAAAATTTGATAGAATATTGATTAACAATAAACTTTATCATTGTTTAAGCATAAGTTAAGCATTTGCAATATGTCATCGTCATATGATTTATGATCTTGTTCATGTTTAAAGTTTTCCTTCCCTATCATTTTTTTATCAAGTTTAATTCAATACCTAATTAGTTTGAATTTTTTATACAATATTGATTGGCAATAGACTTTATTAGGCAATATTCGTGGACCTCCTGGCAATTGGTCACCTAAATGAGAACCTTGAGATTTATTAGGAACTCCATTAAGGAAATCAATAGTTTGAAATTACTCTATCCAACAAAATAGTGGTCTACAAATATTAGAGAGATAGACTTAGTATTTACCAAGTGGCCATCCAATGCCAAGTGTTGTGGATGTATCTTCATTCAAAGTTCAATCACATGTTAAATAATAGACATTTTAGGAGTAAGAATAAGTTATCTAACCTTATTAACATTATTTTGTATGAGCTCCAACTAAGGTATCAAAAGTGCTTGAAATTCAAGACTTTGTCTTCTCATCTTGTCCATGTCTTTACTTAAATCAACCTGGATTAACTAAGGTACCTCAATTAACTTAAAAACACTATTATTTAAATCCTCATCAATATTTTTCAACTTTCTTTAAAATATATTGTGTTAAATGTAGTACATCACATAACTATTGGAGTAGGTGGATTATCTCCTTAAGAATATTTTCTAGCTCAGTTGTAATACCACCAAGTTCAACTTGTTGAGCAGTAATGGACTCATTTAGTTTCTTTATAATCTTCTTCTCTATTCTTTTCTCTTCTAATTGTATCAAATTTTCATTAACATCAACATCAGGTGCATTTACCTATTTTACAAGTAAACTTAATTGATCAATCATTGGAGGTTTGTCATTGGCTAGTGCATCTAGAACAATTTGTAATAAGATGTCCTTCACATCTTATAATACTTGTTTGTACTTCACTTCCTATATTTCTCTTTTGCATCTTTCCCCTTCACAATTATCCATAATTTATCATACCATCAGAATCCAATTTTGTATGATCATAGATTGAAAGTATGATAGCTTCATCTAATATTACCTTATCTCTTCTACTCTTTTTCATCTTTTTCTTGTCTTGTAATGTGATTGATCTTGTACTTGGTGATATAATTGGTTGCACTAAAGCCATCTACTCCTTAGATTTCTTATTTTTCTCATCAATTAAAGGTTTGTCTTACTTTACCCACTTTTTGTTTTGCAAATATTAGGCTATTTAGCTAGTGTCCCTATAACAACATTTGAAATAACAATTTTGTTTAGTTTTGGCTATGTGTATACAACAGTGTTCATTATTATTTAAGGGAATAGTGATAGTTACTAATCCATGTAACCCCAATAATGTTTCCTTTTATTCATTACATTCCTATAATAGTTGATAATTTCTATAAGGATTTAACTAATTCTGACCTGGTTGTGCATAAGGTACCTATTAGTAAGTCATATTTTGCGAATAAGGACTGTAAGAAATTTTTGATCCTTTGCAAAGCTATTCTCCACATCAAACTCCCATGTCTGATTCAATTCAAGTTTCTACTTGTAAGAAACAACAAAGCAAACCTAATGCTTAAAAGATTAAGGAGAAAATTGACCTTGGTATTCAAGCTACTCTGGAAAAATATTTGATAGATGGCAAAAGGAAAAGGAGTGCAAAAGGAACTCCTTAGAAGAATGAGGGACCTTTTGTGAAGTGTCAGACAAAAGATGTTCTCTCTAATCTAACTTGATGCAGGTGGTGCTGATGTAATTTTGCTTCAAAAAACAAAATTGTCTCAATAATCATATTCTTCTATAATTTCAAAGTTGATTAAGTGGACCTCATTTCATATTCATGTTGTAGGTGCTTTGGGTGGTTCATGTATTCTTTGGAACCATAAATCTTGCACTGCTATATATTCAGTCTTTTCCTAACTAGTGGCAAGTAGTTGTTACTAATTTTGGTATGTCATTCAGAGTGCCCAATATATATGGCCCTACTTCTACATGTGATGATAAGACAAAACTTTTGGATTCCTATTCTTAGGCTATTTCCAACATTCAAGATGATAAATTTATTATGCTTGGGGATTTGAATGGCATTCTATCTCGGGATGAGAAAATTGAAGGTATATTCCCCCTCTTCATAAAATGATAAATTTTCTGATTTTTTGAATAATAACACCCTCATTGATATCCCTCCTTCTAAAGGGGAATTTACATGGACCAATAAGGGACAAGAATTTCACCAAATAACTAGAGACTTGATAGGTTTCTTATTTCTCATGATTGATTCCTTTCAAATATTAGTATTAATTCAAAAATCCTCACTTTGGTTGCTTCAAATCATTTTTCCATTTCTCTATGTATTGAATCTAAGGGGAGTCCCAGTGGTAGTAAACCATTCTTTAAGTTTAAGCATATGTGGTTTAGGAACTTGGAATTCTTGTCACTACTCAACCAATGTTGTCTGCTCCTTTTGTCAAGGAATCTAGAATGTATCAGCTTCACATGAAGCTTAGATAGGGTTTACACAACTACCTAGAGCTAACAGAGTAGATATTTCGATCCCACGATGAAAGGTGAGAGAGATTTGGCAGTTGGCAACTTTGTACTAGCTAACACTACAAGTTTTAGCATCACCTAAGATGGCATTGTAAGATAAAAAAAAATGTGATCTCTAAAAAGTGAGAGAGGTTATTGTAGGTCTCTACAACACGGTCCTGTAGGAACTAGAATTGCATCCATACCTCACACAAGCTCCAAGATATGCCCCGTCAAAGATCATAGCCCTATGGGATTTAGTGACCCTTGGGGACATATTGGTTCGGTGTGCCCGAGAATGTTCGAGCGATGAAGGGGATAGGAGGAGGTTGAGAATAGGGTTTACCTAGCCACCCAAAGACAACAAAGCAGACAGTTTGATCCCATGACGAAAGGTGATAGAGATCTGGTTGTTGGCAACTTTGTACTAGCCAACACTGCAAGTTTCAGCATCACCCGAGATGGCGTTGTAAAATGAGAATGGAATGTGATCTCCAAAAAGTGAGAGACATTATTGTAGGTCTTTGCAACACGGTCTTGTAGGAACTAGAATTGCATCCATACCTCGCACGAGCTCCGAGATAAGCCCCGTCAAAGATCGCAACCCTATGGAATTTAGTGACCCTTGGGGACATTTTGGTTTGGCTTGCCCAAGAATGTTCGAGCATTGAAGGGGGCAGGAAGAGGTTGAGGATAGGGTTTACCCGACCACCCGAAGCTAATGGAGTAGACAGTTCGATCCCACGATGAAAGGTGAGAGAGATTTGGTAGTTGGCAACTTTGTACTAGCCAACACTGCAAGTTTCAGCATCACCTGAGATGGCGTTGTAAAATGAAAACAGAATGTGATCTCCAAAAAGTGAGAGAGGTTATTGTAGGTCTCTACAACACACTCTTGTAGGAACTAGAATCGCATCCATGCCTCACATGAGCTCTGAGATATGGCCCGTCAAAGATCGCAGCCCTATGGGATTTAGTGACCCTTGGGGACATTTTGGTTTAGCGTGCCCGAGAATGTTTGAGTGTTGAAGGGGGTAGGTTGAGGTTGAGGATAGGGTTTACTCGACCACTCGGAGCTAACAAAGTAGACAGTTTGATCCCACGACGAAAGGTGAGAGAGATTTGGCAGTTGGCAACTTTGTACTAGCCAACATTGCAAGTTTCATCATCACTCAAGATGGCGTTGTAAAATGAAAATAGAATGTGATCTCCAAAAAGTGAGAGAGGTTATTGTAAGTCTCTGCAACACGATCTTGTAGGAACTAGAATCATATCCATACCTCACACGAGCTTCGAGATATGCCCCATCAAAGATCACAGCCCTATGGGATTTAGTGACCCTTGGGGACATTTTGGTTCGGCGTGCCCGAGAATGTTCGAGCACTGAAGGGGGTAGGACGAGGTTGAGGATAGGGTTTACCTGGCCACTCGAAGCTAATGGAGTATACAGTTCAATCCCACGACGAAAGGTGAGAGAGATTAGGCAGTTGGCAACTTTGTACTAGCCAACAGTGCAAGTTTTAGCATCACCGGAGATGGCATTGTAAAATGAAAATGGAATGTGATCTCCAAAAAGCGAGAGAGATTATTGTAGGTCTCTACAAAACGGTCCTGTAGGAACTAGAATCGCATCCATACCTTGCACGAGCTCCAAGATATGCCTTGTCAAAGATCACAATCCTCTAGCATTTAGTGACCCTTGGGGACATTTTGGTTCGATGTGCCCAAGAACGTTCGAGTGCTAAAGCAGATAGGATGAGGTTGAGGATAGGGTTTACCTATCCATCTGGAGCTAACAAAGCAGATAGTTCAATCCCATGACCTTTTTTCCACTAAGTTGCAAATTTGAGCAACTTTTACAACTTTGCACAAAAAGTGCAATTTTTACATTTTTCACTTGATTCCAATTCTATGACTTAGACAAGGTTCAGAAATAGTAAAACCTCAAAGGAATATAGGAATATAGATATTTTTATGGTTATTTCCTAAAATTTGCTAAATTGTTGCAAAATTTGCTAATGCAACTTTGCAATTTTTGCATTGACAACATTTGGGTGAATTATGCATTTTGGCTTGGAGGATATGGAAACTGAAAGGTGTTGACGGAAACATGCTAGATAGGGTAGAAAAAACCTATTAAAGCCTAAAAAAATCTTTGAGTTGACTATTTGTAGGATTTGCCCATCAGGAACTAGAAGGGTCACTTGGCACATTGTTACAAATTTGCTCATTTTGGGTTGTTACTTGGGTCCATCACCCTATCCTCTACATCAGGATTGATCCTAGGTTAGGGGTGGATAGAAAATACCAATAAAGGTATTAAATAATGTAATAAGGCTATCAAAGCCTCTAAAAGATGTAAAAGGCACTAAAAGTTGAATATTTTGTAAAATTGCCAACATTGGCAATATAAGCCAAAATGGGCTTAATCAAGTAATGTAAAGGATCCAAAGGGAGGTTTCATTTGGTTTTTAGAGTCTAAATGAGTTTAAAACCTCATTCCCACATGTGGGAGACAAGTTTGGGTAGTTGAAATTGATTGCTCCAGAGGTGGATTTAGTGTTTTCTCTAAACAAGAGTTTCATTTTACGTTGGAAGTCATCTAATATAACCAAAGTGTAGGTGTTTGAACCATTTTGGGATTCTAGAGATGTTGAAAAGTAAGATTTATAGAAATCCCTAGGGTAAAGGGGCTAGAAAGGAGGGTATGCAAACTCACCTAAGGCTAGATTTCTATGCTCCTTTCAAACACTTATTTGCTGATTTCATTGCCTAGTCGGGTATGCAAACTCGCCTAGGGCCTCTTAGAAAAAAAAAAAAAAACCTCTGCAAAACAAGACCAAAATAAATATTTACATTTTTTATACAATCTATTACTTGATTTAAAAAGGCCATCATTGTTCCACCATTGGAATTCAAGTTATAGAGGTTTCTTTGCTGATTGTTTTGTACAGACTAGCGAACTGGCAACTTTAAAAATATTTTTCAAACTAGTAAAGAAACTAATAAAAAAAATCCTAATCTTTACCAAAGAATCTACATTCCATACACTATCAAACCACATGAAAACAACAACCCTATCAATCCATTAAAGGTGTGGATGAAGGGTGAAATCATAAAATTGTCATCAAAATGCTTAGTTTGCTCTTCATTCCAATGCCAAAATTTGTACAAAAGCATGTGCCAAACCTCAAACTAACTTGGATTGGTCTTAAATACCTCTTACCCACATGAATCAACAGATCTCATAGGTTTCCAACTAATTCTTGAAGCCCTTATAAAGTTTTAGCACTTTTTGTTAATGTTGTCAAGCAACTCTGCAAACTTGCAAAGTTGCCAAGTGCAACTTTTGCACTATTGTGCATTTAATGGCTCCATGAACTCAAACATGGTTAAATGAACCTATTTCCATGTAATTACAAATTTTAACATTTTTTCCATCTTTCCCATCCTCCTAGGGTCTTGGTCAATGTTTGACCATTCTAGGCTCTAACAAGCAATTTAAACAATTTTGCCAACATAGAAGCAACTTGGGAACTCAAACACAACAAAAACCTATTTACAAACAGAACTCACACACTTGGGGCTTTATCACATAGCCCTTATTCATGTGGTCTGGCCAAGACCACTAAAAGCCAAAAATGATTTAGGAAACTTGGCATATTTCCTAGGTGCTCCTGCACCAACAAAGCTTAAAGCCAATGGGTAGAAGTCAATAGTAGGAAGAAGAAGTTGTCGACTACTAGCCCCTTTTTTAAGATGGTTACTAAGAGAAAGTACAAACCTAATGTGGAAGGTAAGAATTATTGTTTGGGTAGGAAGAATAATAAATAAATAAGAGAATTGGCAAGTAAAGTTGATATAGTAAATGGGAGACAGTTCACCATCTAGGAGAGTTGTAACAAAAGTTATAAAGGAATATCATATCATAGAATATTAGAGGACTGAATGCTCCTCATAAGAAGGATATTTTGCAGAATGTGGTTTGGTAACCCAATTTGAACATTTGGAGGGACCCTTGTGGAGAAGGGTAAGTATTTATTTTAATGGTTTGAATCTATTCTTGAAACAAGTCATTTGCTGAATGTTTATTACTTCTTGGGGATCTAGTTTGACTCCTCAAATCATTGGTATCAAATCTAGTAGATCTATTGAGGGGTGCAAAATTAGTTACTTGTGTTGTCGATTGTTATATTGAGAAGATGCCTCCAAAAAAAATATATAGAAGGAGATGCAAGAGCTGATATAAGCTACTAAAATAATGGATAGAGAGTTGAGGAAACAAAGAGACTAAGATGCAATAAGGTAAAGAGAAGTGAGACAAGTAAGCAAGTAAAATGCAACCATCTTGGAAGCTTTGGAAAGGATTCCTACGAGGGATGTGCATGAAGAACAAGAAAGTAATGCTTAAGCACTTGAGAATCCTCATGGAGAGGATGGAGGGGACTTATATCTTGAAGAAAGAAGGATGATAAGGTTGTTGAAGATATTTCAATGTGGTAGAAGAAAGACAATAACTGATTTCCATAGCTATCATGGTAAGATAGATAGTGAAGAGGTTTTGCAGTTGATAGATTCCCAAGAGAACTATTATAATTATGGAGATATAAGTGAATTAAAATAAGGTAAAGCTATACAAAACATAGCTAAGAGGGACAACATTGACATGGTGGAGTAGTGTAATGGAAAAGATGTTTTGTAAGGGTGGAACAAACATGACCAAATGGTGAAGGATGTGCCTCTTCCATCAAATAATACAATCCAAAAATAGAGGATAAGGAATAACTTGAAATAAAAGGAGATGGGTTTGATGACCTACATAGAGGAATTTCACAAGTTGAGCATAAGAGGTGGATTAAAGCATAAAGATGAAAATGTTGCAAAGTATCTTAATGGGCTCATATAAAACTTGCAAAATGGGATTACCTTGATTTTTCCTAAGACGCTTAGAGATAGTTTCCAATTGGCTATAAGTGCATAAGATATGGTCAATAGGAAGAAAGAGAGACAAGAAGGTGGTAGAGGAAATGCAAACATAGGAAGGGGAAGAAAAACCAATAATATGGGAAGAAATGATAGTTTAGTTTCATATGAAATGGTGAACAATTTATATTTGGAATGGTCACCACACAATAGGCTGTATAGAGCATCACATGTAAGTAGTGATGATTTTCTTAAAAGATAGATGACTATGAGCATTACATGTATAGAACATCTCCATTAAAATATGTTTTCTAGTGTAAACCTGTGAGGAATAGTTGGCCCCAATTCAGTTGTGTGTCAATATTGGGAATGTGACCAATTAATGCGACAACCTCATCATATGTCACCATAGTCAAATTATTGACAGCCCATAGGAACTCAACCTTTGAACATCCCATCTGTAAATGATCTCATAAAGAAAGTTCAATAAACCTGCATGAAACAATGAAACAAAAGTTGCATACTTGTGAAGATGATCAGACTGCAGGTGATCAATATGTCTCAAATCTATATTCATTTCTTTTACTATGCATATAAATGGTTTGTTATATAAAAGACTTATATCCACTAGATCAATAATCATTTTCTTACTATGCTATCCTTATCCTTGGCTGATCTTTGGTAGACCATTTCTTAACCATCCTCCTTCGATCTATAGGTCACTATATTAATCTGGTTCATCTTGTCTCTACTCGAATTAATAAGAAATTAATAAGAATTGGCAATCTTAGGGATTGCCAAAAGAGGAATGGGTACAAGTGGAAGATAGGATTTAGAAGTGAGTTTAATTAAAACATAATAAATAGTGTATTACAAAAAGGAGAATGGTATGTTCTTCACAATCTACTCCCTTATACATTCTATCAATGGTCCACATTGAACCTGATAGAGAACATCACAACACATAACTAGCAACATAGAACATACCTCCTAGCCACCTCAAGAACATAAAATTTCAAAAACCAAAGTGCACAAGTTTAAATTCAAAGCCTCAAAGGTCAAGAGCACAAAAAATAAAAATAAATAAATAAATAGAACAAAACCCACATTTGATGGAATCACAAAAAATCTGGTGGCTAGATAGTTATAAGTTGATTCAAGATAATCCTTCATCACCATTAAGGTTGAAAATAACATACCCAATTGAAAACCAATTTACATATACAAAGTGACTAACATTACTCACAAAGAGGGAGTAGAAGCTACACACTACCTTGTGTTCAAGGTGCGCTAAAGAACATAACCAAACTCTTGGAGATCATATAATCCTAAGTTTACATAATCTGGTAGTAAAAAAATTCATTAACTTATGAAACATTTACCAAGTTCCATGATTTTTCTTTCCAAAAATGACATGCTAGATATGCTTTCCAACAATATAATTAAGATCCTTCCATCACACACTGCAAATTTTAGCATCACCCGAGATGGCATTGTAGAATGAAAATGGAATGTGATCTCCAAAAAGTGAGAGAGGTTATTTTAGGTCTTTGCAACATGGTCGTGTAGGAATTGGAATCTCATCCATATCTTGCACGAGCTCTGAGATATACCCCATCAAAGATTGCAGCCCTGTGGCATTTAGTGACCCTTAGGGACATTCTGGTTCAGCGTGCCTGAGAATGTTTGAGCACTGAAGGGGACAAGAAGAGGTTGGGAATAGGGTTTACCCAGCCACCCGAAGCTAATGAAGTAGACAGTTTGATCCCACGGTGAAAGATGAGATAGATTTGGCAGTTGGCAACTTTGTACTGGCCAACAATGCAAGTTTCAGCATCACCCGAGATGGTGTCATAAAACGAAAACAATGTGTGATATCCAAAAAGTGAGAGAGGTTATTGTAGGTCTTCGCAACACAATTCTGTAGGAGCTAGAATCACATCCATACTTTGCACGAGCTCCAAGATACACCCCATCAAAGACTGTAGCCCTATGGCATTTAGTGACCCTTAGGGACATTCCAGTTTGGCGTGTCGGATAACGTTTGAGCATTGAAGGGGATAGGATGAGGTTGGGGATAGGGTTTACTTGGCCACCTGGAGCTAATGGAGTAGATAGTTTGATCCCACGATGAAAGATGAGAGAGATTTGGCAGTTGGCAACTTTGTACTGGCCAACACTGCAAGTTTCAGCATCACCCGAGATGGCATTGTAGAATGAAAATTGAATGTGATCTCCAAAAAGTGAGAGAGGTTATTGTAGGTCTCTACAACACAGTCTTGTAAGAATTGGAATCTCATCCATATCTTGCATGAGCTTCAAGATATGCCCCGTCAAAGATTGCAACCCTGTGGCATTTAGTGACCCTTAGGGACATTCTGGTTCAGTGTGCCTAAGAATGTTTGAGCACTGAAGGGGACAAGATGAGGTTGGGGATAGGGTTTAACTAGCCACCTAGAGCTAATAGAGCATACAGTTTGATCCCACAACGAAAGATGAGAGAGATTTGGCAGTTGGCAACTTTGCACTGGCCAACACTGCAAGTTTCAACATCACCCGAGATGGTATTGTAGAATGAAAATGTAATGTGATATCCAAAAAGTGAGAGAGATTATTGTAGGTCTCTACAACATGGTCCTATAGGAATTGGAATCTCATCCATATCTCACACGAGCTTCGAGATATGCCCCATCAAAGATTGCAGCCCTATGGCATGTAGTGACCCTTAAGGACATTTTGGTTCAGCGTGCCTGAGAATGTTCGAGCACTAAAGGGGACATGATGAGGTTGGGGATAGGGTTTAACCATCCACTCGAAGCTAATAGAGTAGACAGTTTGATCTCACGATGAAAGATGAAAGAGATTTGGTAGTTGGCAACTTTGTACTGGCCAACACTGCAAGTTTCAACATCACCCGACACTGCAAGTTTCAACATCACCCGAGATGGCGTTGTAGAATGAAAATGAAATGCGATCTCCAAAAAGTGAGCAAGGTTATTGTAGGTCTCTGCAACATGGTCCTGTAGGAATTGGAACCTCATCCATATCTTGCACGAGCTTCGAGATATGCCTTGTCAAAGATATTTGAATTCACTGTGTTTAATGAGAATATAGTTGAGGCTTGCTTTACTTTTCTATGTTAAGTTTGGATTTCAATTTTGGAGGAATGAATCAACCTTGATGATAGAGGTAAATGCTGAATAATATTTATTTAATCACATTGTTTGAAAAAACTTTAATGACCTTTAAATACAATTGAAAGAAATGGAATTGATCTCCCTTACTCATGTAGATGAATAAAATTGGAATTTAAAAAAGAGAGGTACATCCACCATAAAACCATGCAATCATGCACTTCTTGATGGGAGTACCATAAGTTCATTGTTAGATGGATATGCCAAATGTGGAAGAATTAAAAGGAAAATATGTTGATTTATTGAATATAAAACCAAACATGTGGAATATTTAAAAATATATCATGGGGCTATTAATAAAATCAAACTAATAGAATCAAACTCTACAAACATGGGTATTCAAACTATGAACAAAAAAAACATCATTATTGAGGTTTTAGCATGTTGGGCAAGATAGGGTCTTATTGAAGCTAACAAGAAGCATCATTGTATATAGTGTTTTATAGGCATAAAATTAAAGTGGCATAAAACCATTCACATGCAAAAACATCTAGAATATGTGATAAAATCATACGTTCAAACCATTCATGTAGCCATAGTCACAAATTTCAACAAAGAATTCAACCAACATAAAGGTGCTAAACTTTGTAAGCTATGGATAAAATATTTTCTTTTGTCTCCATATCAAATAAAATATTTTGGTACCTCTATGAATGTAGTATGACATCCTTCATTTTATAGTGTTGATCCCAAAGCTACAACACTTACTATTTATTACACATGTATTTAAATCTGTTAAGCATCAAATTCAACAGTTTTGTGTGAAAAATAATGTACTATATGTTAGAGTAATAAATTCATTTTCTTATTAATTAAATTATATTTATATAATTACTAAGTTACTTATTATATTGATATAGTTTACTTATAATTCCTTTCGATTTACGACTAATTGAAATGATTTCCCTAATTTTCCATCTAGTCACTAGGAAATTGGATTTGTTTTCTCTTTCTCTTAAAGAACTAGATCTACTAGTTCCTTTGGTCTAGAAGCCTTCCATTGAGATTGGGGTTTTGAAAGGTTCAAGGGTTGAGGAACTTTTTATAGAATATCTTGAAGAAGGAGAGGTCATATATAATGGTTTTGAGAAAGGCTAGAGTTCCATCCAGATGGTGTTGCAAAATGGCCAAGCGGAGGATGAGGTAGAAGAATAAATAGAATAAATGCATGAGAGGGAAATGGAAAATTTGGGGAGGGCAGCAATTAGGAGAATGGGTCAAATATGCTTCTCAACTAGAAGGAGAGTATTGCATTGGACATTGATACTAGTCTGCCTTGTAGCAAGATCACCAATGTTGGTGATGACCTTGTTAAGGAGATCACTACCAATCAAAATTTTACCTATAAACCTACAAGATTTCATCCCTTGGTAGTGGTAATGGTGGTAATTATGGTTGAATGTTTTTGAAATAGAAAAAGAAATGAAGGGTGTTTTGCATGACACTATTCACTCATCATAGGTTGCATGGATTCAAACCCACAACCAAGCTTTTATACCATTAAACAAATTACAAATTATAAGACTATGCCTTTCATGATAGTCACATTTTCATATTGGCAAATGAAGAATGACTTTTGGAACAAACATAATAAATACTTCCAAATACAAATGAAGCCAATGTATTGTATTATAACCTTGAATGGTAAAGACCAAGCCCAAACATTTATTAAGGTGTAACATTTATAATTGTCAAGTTCATGTGAAGAAGTCATTGTTCATATTCTCATTGTTGTGTAATTTGATGATAAGAAGAATACAATGATATAGAGGTTGATAGTGACTTAAAACTTTAAAAAATGCAATCAATGAGAATTTTACATTGAGGGGGGAGTAATAATCAATTTTTCATTCTCATTGTTTGACAAACTCTTATATAAAGAGGGAGTAGACAGATGATATGGTTTAGTCTTCTTCTGAGAATCTTAGTCATATTGGTTCAGAAGGATTCATGATACAACTACTATACTTAGCATGACCAATTAATGCTAAAAACCTTAGTATTGATGCTACAAACCTTAGTATCGACATAATTTAACCTCTACAATTCCAGGCATATGATGATTAGCATAAAATGGTACTTGAACAAAGAACACTACTAACTATTGAGGATGTGAATTGATAATACCATTTCGCAGATGATTTTGGCATCTCACCCTTTATCATTTGTGCATCAAATTTATTAGCCCTCTTCTTTGGTGACCTACAAATGAAGAATTAGCACAGTAAAAAATCTAAGATAAGATTAAAAAAATGGATCCTTTAATGTATCTAGATTCTAAACAAATCAAAACTAAATCTCATCACTTACACATCATAACAATACGGTCCACCTTAGTCATGTGATAGTCTTGGGGAAGAGGTTGTAACATTTTATTTGGATCCAATTGATCACTTTTTCTCTCTCCCAATTCAATCTAATGAGCCAACTGGATCTGCTCAACATTTTAATGTCTCAAGTATTGCCTCATGGTCTGACTCGTGAACTTTTCAAAGAATCTTATTATGTGGTTTTCCACCATATTTTATCAAGTGGACATTTGATGCGACAACAAGGTTTGAATAATGAAGAATTTTCCTCTTTGTTTGCCAATCCTCAAATAACCACAAGTTAGAATTCCTAATAGGATATTGTCTAAGCCATGTACCTGTTACAACCACTGCACCAACATGGTACTCTAAACCTTCACCATCTATAACTGAGTGATCCAATTTTTTTTTGGCTTCAACACAATGACACAAATAATAATTTGTCCCTTCTTCATTGTCTTCAAGTGCAATAACAGTAAAAACATGGCCTATAGTGAAAAATGTACAAAATGCAGTCATTAATTCAAAAAATACTTGGGTAAAATTTATAAAGTTACATATTGAAATTACAAAGATATATATATATATATATATTACTAGGTTGCACTAGATCTAACAAGTGATCAAAGTCAATAGATGAATCCATCTCTACCATTTCCATTGCTTGTGGGAGATGATAGGTGTCAATTGGGTCCAAAACTCATATATCCCATTTGTCCACCCATTTAGTTGACTCACAGTCATCCCAATTTTCCTCTGCACATGATGGACAATAGCATACCATTTTTCGTGTGTGGATACTCCATGAACCTGCATCAAAGCTTCTAAAAGAGTGTAACTCACTAGATCCTGTTAGTGTGCAACAATCTTAATATGGTGCAATGTTAGTATTATATATCAACCAAAAAAATCATGAACTGTAGACTCACCTTCCTTACTTGGACCCATTGTAGCGCTACACCATTGGATGATGGATTTTGCATCTATCAATATTGCTCTATCTTTGCACTTTAGTTCTTCACGAGCCAAGGCTCTTATAATGCATGCACTTGCACCATAGTGCTCTCCCTTACCATGACCAGCCTCTGTGAAATTCCACATATATTGAATTTTACACAACCTGTGCATCTTGCTCAACCAATAGAACATCCGTGCATTCTTGAATTGAGATGCACAATTGTCTAACCAAATAATGTGTTGATGACATGATATGCCCCTGTTAGCCAAATCTTCATAAAATAGTTGAAAAAAACCATGTACAAACTCTGTAGAATGTGATAGATCATCGTTGATGTAAAAATGGTACTCCCTCAAAATCTTCCTGTCATGCTCTGTACTTGTAGGTGAATGCATGAATGTTATGTGAAAAAATATGGAAACTTGTTGAGATGTATAATACTTTGCTTGCACCTCATTTTGTGGTTGTAGTGTGTAGTTCTCTACAAAATCTACAATTGAAACAATGGTATCCAATGGAAACGTATCTTGCATAACTTGAATTGCAAATCCAACCATTGAGCTCTTTGGGTATGCCTTGCATACTCATAAATAATCTTTTCATGAAAATTTTTCATGAACTCATACATTGGAATCTTTTCAATAACTAGATCACATCTTTTACCATCTTTCCCATCTTTTAGAGCATATGTCACTATCTTGAATTTTCCATAATCTACTATTTCATTTCCAATTGCATGTGTACTATCCATATGTTGACAAGTTGATAAAAGTTGCAAAGAACCACAAAATAAGCATGTACCATCCAAGCATGATGTCTTGTAAAATTCTTGGCCATCCCCTATTTCACATAAAATGTTGGATATGAATTCCCTTGAATATCTTGGTGGCTCTTTTATGTCACAATCCTACAAAACAAACTGAGAATGCAAAACTAGGCATATGTGCCTAAAAACATCAAAATGGTTAGAAAATTCAATATGTATCCTACAACAAGAAGTTGTGCGTGTGTGATTTATTTTCACATAAAAAGGTTTACCCATCTCAAAAAATCTTTGACTTATTTGAATTTGAGGATACATAACAATAAATTTTGCAAAAAATTGTGTCTGAGTTGAGTCCAAAAAATGTTTCGCATGTGGCTCGCAATTTCGGCTACCAATCCTCCTTCTTACAACATCTCTTTGATTAGGAGAAACACGTGTGTTATTTTTTCAAAAATCTTCGATCAATGATTTCAAGGCTTCACTAATTTCTTTATCCTTTTGTGGTAGTCTACCGTTAAATGTCTATAACTCATTTTTTGTTGGATCTTCTAATCTCTCATGCCTTAGCATGACTCTCCTTAAGGTACCTCTACCAATTTTTAATGTTTTTCTTTTCTTTCTCATGAGTCAAGATTTCTTCATTTGGCTACTTATTATTGTCAATGTAAGCACTCATCTTGTGATATTACTATCTTTCGAGCGTGATTTAGAACCCACTTTGTCATAAGCACTCATTAGATTCTTTACAATATTTCTTTCATTTGAATCATCCATTGTTCTTAGCCCAAGAATCTTCATGATAGGCCTATATTTCAAATTCGTCATCATTTCAAAAAATAATTGGCATTGACCTATAATATTTAATTCTTCAAAAAATAATCTCCACATATGATTAACTTTTCTTTGACAAGTATGCTTGCTAATCTTGTCAGGCATTGATTTCAAAATGTTAGTATCAATATCAATCGAATATTTTGGTTTTCTAAAATGAATTCTAGAAGGTGTTCTAATCTCTTCAATTCTTTTAAAATTTTGAACATCAATATAAGGTTGAGTGTATTGCGTACCTTGAACTGAAGATGATGTGTCTTGGCAATAAGATGTAAAAGATGGAATATCACCTACTTGATGTGTTGATGTTGTGCTTTCAACATGACATGATGGAGTGTGTATATTATCGGATGTATAAATCAGTGTCTCTTCAACATGAGAGGATGATATGACTTCAACATTGGAAGATGGTGTTGCAGATGATATGACTCCAACATTTGAAGATGGTGTAGCGGATGATATGACTCCAACATTGGAGAATGGTGTAGCTTCACAATTCAATTGTCTTCTTGAGCATAACAATCTCATTCATTCTCTTTGTCTTTCTAATTCTTCCTCCTTGCTTCTTTGTACTGGGGGTTCTTGATCCTCTTCGAAAGTCGATTCTTCATCATTGCTTTGCAATTTTCTTTGTTCATGTAGTAATTTCATTTTATCTCTTTTAATTGTCAAATCTCTCTCCCTATCTGCATTTGTTTGAATCTTTGGTTTCTTCCTTGGCATGATGATGATTTCTACATGTCAAATTATTCAAACATCCGAATTACTTAAAATGTGTAAATTAAAAATTATTCAATTACATATGAAAATTATAATTATTTGAACAAATACACAATATATATCAAATGACTTGTCAAATTTCTAACCATTTCAAAATAACATCTCATTCAAACATACAATTTTCAATGAATTCACTATATATTACATAACATATCGAATTATAATCAAATTTGTATCTATATATTGACAAACAATATTTAAAATGGATTGCACTAACCTTTTCTATTAAAGGAATATTCAAAAATTCTTCAAATCATGTATCCAATGATTGAATTTGGTGTTTGCTAGCTTCCAAAAGTGTTGAAATAGTGTTTGCTATATTGAAACCCATATTTTCTGTCAGAATAACAGAGAGCATAACATACCAAAAGTTAAAAATGGATGAAATGGGCCCCAATGTTGGTTTTTGACCATTTTTTGGTGATTTGAGATAGTGTGTATGCACTATAAAGCACGTACGCACTATAGTGCGTATGCACTATCTCAAAACACATCACTCCCCATCCTCCCTACTCTCTATCCTCCCTATTCTCTCTCCCATCCCCTCCCTCTCTCTCTTCCTACTCTCTCCCATCCTTTACTCTCTCTCACTCTTCCTCTCCCACCACCTACTCTCTCTACCTCTCTCACCCCCTCTCCTCTCCCATCCTTGGCTCTTTAGATCTCTCTCACACACTCTTATCCCCCCTATCTATCTCCCTCTCCCTCTCCTACCACCTAATTTATCTCCCCCATCCCCTACTCTCTCTCTTCTCTCCCATCCCCTACTTTGTCTCCTTACACACATTCCCATTCCCCCTCTCTCACCCTCTCCCATTGCCTACTTTCTCTCCCCCATCGTTGTACTCTCTCTACCACCCCCTACTCTCTCTCACAGTCACACTACTACTACCTACTATCTCTCGCTCTCAAGTTCTCTCTCTCCCTCTCTACTCTCTCTCTCTCTCCCATCTTGTAGAAGCTCTCTCTACTTCTCCCACTCTCTCTCCCACTGCCTACTTTCTCTCCTCCATCCCTTGCTCTCTCTCTCATCTCCCATCCCCTACTCTCTCACACTCTCACACTCTCCCCCACCCCCTACTCTCTCTCTCCTCTCCCATCCCCTACTCTCTCACACTCTCACTCTCTCCCATCCCCTACTCTATCTCTCTTACATATACACCCCCATCCCCCCTCTCTCTTTCCCTCTCCCACTGCCTACTTTCTCTCCCCCATCATCGTACTCTCTCTCTGCCACCCTCTACTCTCACACTCTCAGACTCTCTCCCATCCTTTGCTCTATCTCTCTTACACACACACTCCCATTCCCCCTCTCTCTTTTCCTCTCCCACCACCTACTTTCTCTCCTCCATCGTTGTACTCTCTCTCTGCCACCCCCTACTTTCACACTCTCTCCCATCCCCTACTCTCTCACTTTCATAGATAGACACACTCTTATCCCCCCACTCTTCTTCTTCTCTCCCATCCCCTACTCTCTACATCTGTCACACACACTCCCATCCCCCCTATTTCACTCCCTCTCCCTCTCCCTCTCCTACTATGTCTCCTATCACCTACTATCTATCTCTCTCAAGTTCTCTTTCTTCCTCTCTACTCTCTCTCTCTCTCTCTCTCTCTCCAATCCCTTACTCTCACTCTCTCTCCCATCCCCTACTACTTTCTCTCAAACTCTCACACTCTCTCCCATCCTTTACTCTATCTCTCTTATAAATAAATACACATTCCCATTCCCCCCCCCTCTCTCTCTCTCACAGTCCTTGTCCCACTGCCTACTCTCTCCCATCCCCTACTCTATCTCTCTTAAATGCTTCCATTCCACCTGTCTCTCCCTCCCACTCCCTCTCCCATCACCTACTATCTCTCTCTCTCTCTCACTCTCCCTCTCTCTCCCATCCCTCTACCATTGCCTACTCTCTCTATCTCTCTCCCCTCTCTCATTCTTGACTCTCTCTCTTCCACACACACACACACACCCATCCCCCCTCTCTCCTCTTCCATCCCCTACTTTTTCTCTCACTTGCTCTCCCTCTCCCACTACCTACTCTCTCTCTCGCTCTCACTCTCTCCCTCTCCACTCTCTCTCTCTGTGCTACCCTCTAGTCTCTCTTAAATTTTAACACTCTCTCCTATCCCCTACTCTGTCTGTCTGTCTGTCTCTCTCTCTCTCTCTCTCACACACACACACACACACACACACACACACACACACACACACACACACACACACACACACATTTCTATTCCCCCCTCTCTCCCCCTCTCCCACTCCCTCTCCCACTCCCTCTCCTATCGCCTACTTTCTCTTCCATCCCCTACTCTCTCTTGAGCTACTTTGTCTTCCCCCTCTCCCATTCTATACTCTCTCTCTTTCACACACATGCACTCTCATCCTTCTCTCTCTCAATTTCTTCCTCTCTCACTCTGTCTCCCATCGCCTACTCTCTCTCTCCCTCATCCCCTACTCTTAATCTCTCTCTCCTAACCTATACTCTCTCTCATACTTCCTCTCTCTCCCATCCCCTACTTTAAATCTCTTTCCCCCATCCTACACTCTCTCCTTTCTACCCCTACTCTCTCTCACACTTCCTCTCTTTTCCACCCCTACTCTCTCTCTCTCATCCTGTACTCTCTTTGCCACCCCTACTCTCTCTCTCTCTCTCTCTCATCCTATACTCTCTTTGCCACCCCTACTCTTTCTCACTTTCTCTCTCCCATTTTGTACTCTCCCCCCTCTCCTATCCCCTACTTTCTCTCTATCTCTTTCACACACACACATAGCCATTCCCCTATCCCCCCATGTAGTTCTCTTTTGCAACTTAGATCTTAATAGTGCATGCACACTATAGCACACACACGCTATTTAGAACTAAGGTTTAAATAGCGCGTGTGCAATATAGTGCATGCGCGCTATAGGGTACACACGCTATTTAAACCTTAATTAAACCCAAGCCTAAGGCTTGGTTTTACCTTGGAGATCCAACCCAAAGGTTTGAATTTGATGAACAGGCCTGAGACATGTTTTCCAGTAAACATACAAAAAATGATTATTTTTTCTTTTGTGCTCCCCTTCAAGATTTCTCATGGTTAGGTATCGATAAGATCAGGTTAGATAGCATTATAGGTCTCTGTGTTAGCTATCTAACCATATAATTTATTTTTAATTTGAACTATTTCAAGCCTTTCATCTATAATTTATTTTGAATGTACGTTCATTTTTTTTCAAAAACCTCCACGTACTAATTGGGCTATAGATTTTAGCTCGTTAATCAAATTTTGTAATAACTTAATTTTTTAGAAACTAGATTCCATTCTACACACTTTGAATTTTTTTTTTTTGATTTTAGATTAGTTTTCAATTATTTCTATGAGGAGCACACATATATTTTACATTTTTGGGATGTGGCTAGTTAAAAAATTCATAAAAAGAAAAATACACATTATAAAATTACCCAAAAAATTTGGGATAAACTACATAGCGGTAAGCGACTTTTTACTAGAGTGATTAAAGAATTTCAAAAAATAAGTTAAAATTTTAGGGGGCCACACTTTGTACTATGTTATGTTTTTTTGGAATAAAAAGTACCACTTTTTTTGGCCCCCTTTTTTGAGGACCTAAAACTAAACCATTTTGAAAAAATATTAGTAGTTTAGAAACTAGATTCAAAGGACTACGACTTTTGTTTTTGTCATATCTAAAAATTTTGAGCGTAAGTATCTTCAAATTCTGGTTGAAGTTCAAAATTTGCAGATTTCAGGAAAAAGGTGTCCACTTATTATTAGTCTTAGAATGGTTTTTGACACTTGAGTCCCAACACACTTAATCACTTTCTATATTGGAGCCGAGTACACCATGTATGCCAAGCCACAACATGAGCCGAGTTAGGAAAGACTTCAGGTGTTGAGTAAAGTTCAAGTGCTAAGTGAAGATCAGGTGCCGAGTGAAGTTCAAGTGCCGAATAACTTAAGGTGCCTAGCATGATACAAGTGCCAAGTGATATTCAAGTACTGAGTCATAGATGATGCTGAGCAATACAGAAATGAAACAAGTGCCGAGTAAGCTAATTTTTTATTAGTGTCGAGCATCTGGAATCAACAAGTGCCGAGTAACACAGAATGTACATATGAGTTTGTAACTTCATTAATTCATATGTAAACCATTTTCATGGCTGACATATAATGAATCTCGAAGGATTAAATGATAAGTTAGAATATTTTGTATTTTCTATGCAATCTACATGCAACCAATAAGAAAAATGATGAAGGCATGCAACCAATGGAAGAAGTGCAAACAATGAGTGGGAAATAGAGATTGAATATGGATCGTAGATCCATACCTAACCCTAAATCCTCTAATGTCTTTACAAGGAAGAAACAATTTCATTGTAAAAGTATGAAAGAGGACAAGGGTGTGTAAGGAAAACTATTTCAGAGAAAAGAGTATCAAATTTTAGAGGATCAAGATCAGAGAAATCAGATCAACTGCCTGTATTTAGAAATCGAAGGATTGTAATCTATTAGGTTTATTGTACCTAATACTCTCTAGAAATTATATTAGAATAAAAATCTTATGGTGATAGGTTAGCTTAAAAACTATTTCGTAGATCCTTTAAATAGGTGATTAAATCCTTTAATAGGGTGACACTTCATGTAAAGTGTTTGTAAATCCTTTAACTAGGTCACTATTGATATAGTGTAAAAGCCTTTAATAGGGCAGACCATCAGAAGTGGTTAAAACCTTACTGCTACAACAAATTTTGTGGGTATCATCCCCACCCCAGTTTTACCTTCTTATTCCTAGAGGGTTTCTAGGTTACCAAAATCTCAAGTGTTATGTGGTGATTCTTATGTGTTTCTCATAATTGTTTGCTATGTTTGTATGCATGCAATCTACTTTCAGTTAAAAGATTTTAATGGTAAATACAATACTTCTAATTCACCTCCCCCCCTCTCAGAAGCATTCTTCCTATTTGAATATTCCAACAATTGGTATCAGAGCATTTAGGTTCTCACAAAGTGGTAAGCCTAACAGCTTGGAGGATAAGATCTCTCAAGATGGAACATGAATCATAGGCCATAATGATATGTGAAATCACTGAACAAAAGAAAAGAGCAGTCGAGGATAGAGTCATGATAGAAAATGACAAAAGAAATCTTGCAAATAGGCTTGAAGAAAAATGTACTGAATTAACAAGGATCTCAAATATGTAGATGGATACACTTGCCCAAATGATGAACCTTCATCATGAACTCAATATGAAAGATATTGAGATCTCTAGTTTGAAGACACAAAATGAACAACTGCAAAATGAATTGAACAGAGAAAAAGAGGTAGCCAAGAATCTCAACAAGTCAAGTGAAACCATCAAGTATTTTGAATTGTTATTGAAATCCACAAAATTTTCCCATGATACATTAGGACTAGTATACAACAATACTGAGGTTGGAGAATCATCAAAGAATGTCAAGCAAAAAGATGACATAGGTAAGAATTCAAAACCCACTTGTCATTACTATAATAAGGAGGGGTATACTGCTAATATTTGTAGGAGTAGGAGATTCAATCAACCAAATACACCCAAGAGCAAGAGCTACTGTCACAAATGCAACATGCAAGGACATATGACACAAGATTGAAAATCCAGAGTTACAAGGACACAAAAATTTGATGGACACTATCATAATTGCAAGAAGTATGGACATAGAAAATTTGAATGCAGATCAAAGCCTATATGGACATGAAATCAACTAGCAAAATCAAAAGAAAATGAAAGTCACTATCATTGGGATTACAACACCAGGTATAACTGTCATTATTGTCAGGAATATGGACATATACTACAGAACTGGATAATAACACATTTTAAAGGGAACTATAAAAGATGGTTGAATCAAACCACATGTTTCAGTTGTCTGAAAATTGGTCATATCAGTAGAAACTGTCCTACAAGATCAAAGGCACCCAAGACTAAAGAAAATAAGGGCAAAGAAAAGATTGATGTCAAAAAGAGAAGGGGGCAAATGAATAAGATTTGGAAAAATAAAGATGAATGCAACACATCAAGTGGAGGGATCACTTCACCCAATGGGTCAAGTGATCACACTTCATCAAACTAAGCATGAGAAGTATATGGGACTGATATACAAGGCTTTATCATACATTAGTCCCAAGACAAAGAAGCAATGCAAAGTATAAATCTGCATGAGACAAGATGTCAAGATAAAATCTAAATGATGTTGCCGAGCTATCTTTGTATGCCGAGTTAAACTCCAACACATGCCGAGTTCCTAACAGTGATCGAGTTGATAACTGATGCCAAGTTGGTTAACTCCAATGGAAGTTGAGTAAAGTGAAAATGTAGTGCAAGCTGAGTTAGGTTAAAATTTTTTAGAAGTTGAGTTGGCATTTGAGCATTTAATGCAATGAAAATAGGGTATATTATCGTGATTCCAATCAATTTTCCTCATCGCAATCAAGAAGCAAAGAAGGGAAAGAGACCAGAGCGACTTCATAGAAGAGAATCTAGCATTTCAAGCAAATTGTAACCTCCTACAACATGTTTTCATTGATCTTGAGAGGTATTTTTTTATTTGTGCCAAGCTATGCAGTTTCACATTTCATAAAAAGGAAACCCTAGTTCGCATAAATGGTGTCAAGTTCCAAGAAAACCGAGGACAAAGAGTCATTTGAAGTTCAGTTAGTGTCCAATGAGGTCAAGCAACTTGATTTTCGTCCCATACCTAAAGTTGCATACAAAAATGACCCAGCTGGAGCTCTCTCCCAAATACCCCCAAAAGTTGTAATGGTTCAAGACGTGAGGAGATGCTACAATTGTAAGATAGGAGCCCTAGGAGATATGGAAATAAGGCAAGCCTATGAGAAATTGTGCATAGATGGAGTCTTAAAAGATGAATTCAAAATTGTTGAAAGAAAGGGTTTGACCCAAGTTTTGAGCTTTCCCACCATATTCAAGATGGAATGGGTTAAACTTATGTTAGGCATAATTCATGGTGGAAGTTTATGGTTAGAAGATATTCCCATCAAATTAACCAAAGAAATCATACATAGGGTAACTAGGTATCCTACCCTAGATCGGTTCAAAACCTTGAGAAGTGAATCAAATGAGGTTATTGAAAAGAACACTGGTGCTCAGTGGAATAAGAGAGGAATGGCAATTCACACCATTTAGGATCCTCTAGTTGAGTTTGCTGTTAGAGTCATTTCCCATAAGTTCTATCAATCCAGTAGACTCAACAATGTGCCATGTATTGCAGTAGATGTGGGTTACAAATTGGTGAAAAAGGATCATACTTATGATCTTGCAAAATTGCAACTACAACATATTACTGAAAGCCTAGCTGCCATAAGAAGGACAAAGGGTGCTCAATGCAAATTTGGAGCAATTCTAATTTGTATATTCTTTTATGTTCAAAATGAGTTTCCCTCTTTTAAAAAAATTACATGGAGGAATGATAGAACTATCAGTGGCCAAATCAATGAATATATAGAACAGATGGGAGAAAATATTGATACCCTGATGACAAGTTATTTTGAAGATTTCAAGAAATCCATGAAGCAAAGGGTGAGAATACCAATTTCTTTAGTAGAAAAACATGTTAATGATATATGCTTCTTGGTTAATATTGACTTCACATACATTCAAGCTACAATTCCAAGAGTGAGATGGCTAAGGCCATTTGGATATGAAATCAATGTTGATGAGGCATCTGCAGCAATAATTGCATTGTTGGCAGAAGAAGCGGATAAGAGTGCTCCACATTTTGGCACTTATGATGTAGTAAGATAAAAAATAAACATGGAATTAAAGACTGCTTCCACATTAAAGAAGATGATAATGATGATGAAGATGAACAAGAACAAGGCCTAATGGAATTAACTCAAGGCTTGGGTGAAGACAAGGAGGAAGGTGCAGAAAACAAAGAAGCCAATGAAGCACCAACTGAAGCTGAGTCAAAGAAAAGAAAGGCAACAGAACAACCTCTAGCTTAGCAAAAACCAAAGAAATCTGCCATGCCATCACCTCAAAAGCCTACAACACGAGCTGCAACAAGGGCCTCCACTCAAAAGGGTAAAGAGGAAGTTACAAAGAAGAAACCAATCAAGGAAACACAGGAAGAGCTGAGGAAAAGAACAAGATATGTGGCTCAACCTGATACTGATGAAGAAGATCAATTTGAAAAGGTAAGCCATTCTTCAGTTGACACTTTATGTAAAAAGATTGGAAATGGTGATTTAAGCAACTTAAATAAAGTTGATTTCAATAAGTTTACTAAAGAAGAATAGAATAGGATAGAGGAAATAGTTTATGGAATGACGGCACAGTTCAAGTACACTCCACTTGAACTAGATGGAGAATTGCCAAATGAACTGTGTAAAATTGTAGAAGACAGATGACATTTTTTTTTTAAAATGGAGAAGGAGATGAGGGAATCAACCCTAGCAAGTGTATTGCTGGATTTGACTAAGGAACAAATAAAGAAAGTAGTCAAAAGGCATAATAATAGGTTTACACCTAAGTATAGGGAATTCTTCATACTCCAAAATAAGATGGAAGAAATTGTTCAGAGAACAATGAAATCATGGAAAAACTTGTATAAAAAGATTGAAGATTTTCTTGAAGAAGAATACAAGGAAGTAGCAGCTACTCCACTAGAAGAGAGAAGAAAAAGGAGAGAAGACAAGAAAGTAGTAGAGAAGGTAGAAGAAGAAAAGAAGGTAGAAGAAGAGAAGAAGGAAGAAGAAAAGAAAGATGGAGAGGAGGAAGAGACACAAAAACAAGATGTAACGGCAATAGCTAAGCAAGAGCAACAACCAGACCAGAGTGTGCAAGACAAACAATTGCCACCCTCTAGCCCTCCTCATGTACCCATCACACCTATAGAAACTGTAACTATTATTGATGTTCTTGATACTTCTGGTTAGAACATCAATCCATTAACTGCAAAAGATCTCAAAAGAATCCTTGACCAATCTACATAACAAGCAATATTATGTGCAGATCCAATATTGGTCAGTATGGATGAATTGCAAAAACTAGTAGAAAGCACAGTTAGAGATAAGGTTAATCCACAAGAACCACCTTCCAACATCTCTACAACTACTAGTGGTCAACTTCAAATGTGAACAGTTATTTCAACAAGCATAGTTGATACCACAATATAGAAGCCGAGTGCAGCTGTAGAAAAAGGAACAAAACAAATAGGACAGACTATTACATCTGATCCTACAGCAAAAATACAAAGTACACTTCCTAAGATTACCATAATTGGTCAAGGTAGCAGACAACAAGAGGAGAAAATAGTGGAAACCCCTAAAGAGCAGGAGGTAATACAAACATTAATAAATTTGCCTACCTCAGGAACTCCTTCACAACAACCATTGCAAATATCTATACCAATATCTAGTACTAAAAAAGTTGCAAGGGTACTTCACTATGGAGACCCTAAATTAGATGAGGAAATAGTCATACCAAGCTATGACTCAAAAATAATAACCATTGATCAAATCAATGAGGTGCAGGAAGCACTAAATAGGAGAAAGAGATAAGAGATACTCAGGAAGGAGTATAAACAAAAGCAAACACTACATGAGATTAAGGACATCTTTATGGATGCCTTCAGTTTGCAATCACCAGATGAGTCAAAGTGTATCACGGAGAAATTATCAGATATTGTTGACCAGGTGACAAATGAAGACCAAGAAACAAACACAAAACTTATGGAATGGTCTGAAAGAAAATTTCAAGGGAAAGTGAATGAGAAAGTATCTAGTGAAATAGCACTTTCATAGGTTGAATTAGCAGAGTTAATAGATAAAGTGAAAAAGGTACTTGAGAATATATTCTCATTGTACAAAAAGTTGTGTTACTTTTCATACTTCACACCGGAGACAAGCCAAAAGATACTGAGCTTGGAGAGAAATTTAAATATTTCAAGCTTGCAGCTACCAAATGATCTAGCTCAAAGTGAGAAGCATTTTTCTCAATCGCTTCACACTCAAACAGAAATAGCTATATTAACAACAGATGAGGCCAATATCAAAGCAAAATTGATACAGCTACAATCCTCCATTACCCACATTTGGAATTACTCCATAAGGAACAAGTCTATGAAGAAATCGTTCTCAAGAAATATCCTAATCTTTCTACATCAGATGGACTTATTCATCTTGCTGCAGAGACTGCCATCCAACACAAGTCACTGGAAATTGCTTTGAACAATTGGGATATAGCTCTTAGGATGATTATAGAGGTAAACAACACATTTTTGGTGAAATATGGTCTTAACCCTTAAAATCCTTTGACATAAGTGTCAAAAAGGGGGAGATAAGAATAAAAGGGGGAGATATTAACTAAAGAGAAGATACTATAAGATGTATGAGGCACAACCAACTCAGAGGGAGTTACAATAATTTTGAGGTATATATTGTAAGTTACAAATTTTGATCAAGTTTTCTTTAAAAACTCTGTATATACCAAAAAGATTAGTGAATGTACTCATAATGTCAGTTAAGTGTTTTTGTCACTCATGTCAAAGGGGGAGATTGTTAGTCTTAGAATGGTTTTTGACACTTGAGTGCCAACACACATAATTACTTTCTATATTGGAGCCGAGTACACCATGTATGCCGAGCCACAACATGAGCTGAGTCAGGAAAGACTTCAGGTGCCGAGTAAAGTTCAGGTGTCGAGTGAAGATCAGGTGCCAAGTGAAGTTCAAGTGCTGAATGACTTAAGGTGTTGAGCATGATACAAGTGCCGAGTGATATTCAAGTACCGAGTCACAGATGATGTCGAACAATACAAAAATGAAACAAGTACCAAGTAAGCTAGTTTGTTATTAGTGCCGAGCATCTAGAATCAGCAAGTGCCGAGTAACACAGAATGTACGTATGAGTTTGTAACTTCATTTATTCATATGTAAACTGTTGTCATGGGTGACATATAATGAATCTCGAAGGATTAAATGATAAGATAAAATATTTTGTATTTCCTATGCAATCTACATGCAACCAATAAGAAAAATGATGAAGGCATGCAACCAATGGAAGAAGTGCAAACAATAAGCGGGAAACAGAGATTGAATATGGATCATAGATCCATACCTAACCCTAAATCCTCAAATGTCTTTATAAGGAAGACAAAATTTTATTGTAAAAGTATGAGAGAGGACAAGGGTGTGTAAGGAAAACTATTTCAGAGAAAAGAGTATCAGATCTCAGAGGATCAAGATCAGAGAAAGCAGATCAAGTGCCTGTATTCAGCAATCGAAGGATTGTAATCTATCAAGTTTATTGTACCTAATACTCTTTAGCAATTGTATTAGAATGAAAATCCTATGATGATAGGTTAGCTTTGATAGCTATTTCGTAGATCCTTTAAATAGGTGATTAAATCCTTTAATAGGGTGACACTTTATGTAAAGTGTTTGTAAATCCTTTAACTAGGTAACTATTGATATAGTGTAAAAGCCTTTAACAGGGCAGACCATTAGAAGTGGTTAATACCTTATTGCTGTAGCAAATTTTGTGGGTATCATCCCCACCTCAGTTTTACCTTCTTATTCCTGGAGGGTTTCTAGGTTACCAAAATCTCAAGTGTTATTTTATGCATGCAATCTACTTTTAGTTAAAAGATTTTAATGGTAAAAATATAATACTTCTGATTCACACCCCCCCCCTCTCAGAAGCATTCTTCCTATTTGAATATTCCAACACTTATACCCCCATTTTGGCACCACAACTTTGTGCACTTACCCCCCAATCTTAACTCTACACATTATATATCTACCCTAGAGTTGACATTGATTCTAACCATAACCATAAAATCTAAATCGTAGTTCCATAAACCTACAAGTGTTTAATCTTAGTCATGTAGGCTATACCATAACCATAATTATATAATTATTTAGATCTAACTTTAGTATGACCCTAAACATAAACCTTTGAACCTCAAGTTATATTATTTTACCCCAAAAGTTATCCCTAAACCCAATCATGATGTAAAGACTAACTATAAATTTTTACAACACGATCTTCACTTCTTAACCCTAAAAAATCCTAATATGAATCCTAACTAAAATATTTAATCTAGAGATTTACAACCCTAAACATTTAATCCTAAAGATCCCTAAAAATTATATTAACCCTAGCATTGATCATGATTCTAAGGATATAGCTCAATATCCTAACTACAATCCTAACTCTAAGCCTAAGCATTTAACTATAACCATAACATAAACCTTAATCCTGTTACTAAACAATAACCCTAATTTTATTAACTTACTCAATATTTAACACTAAATCCTAAACCTAATCATAATTTTACTCATAAGGCTAATGTAAGTAGATCACACTGATATTAAACACTAATGATCTAACTATATAAACACAATTATAACACTAACCCTAACTCTAACCACAATAGCTTACTCAACATAGAATATTATATCTGAATACACATTCCTAACCCTAGCCCTAAGTATATTCCTAACCCTAACTTAATGAAATTTTACCATTATTAAACCCTAATAATGACCCTAAACTCAGTCTTTATACTAAAACCTAACCCTAAAATTAACCCTAGAACCATAACATAAACCATAATCATGATATAACATTAACCTTGAATGCTAACCTTAATCAAATTAATTTATACACTATGAGGCACGTGCAACAAGAACAATATGTACTACTAATTTTATAACTCTAAACCTAAGTATAAACCTAATATTATAAGTCTTAACCTAACCATAATGTTTTAACTTTAAGCCTAACCCTAAAATTAACTCTAAATCTAACACTAACTCTAACTCTAGCCATAGCCCTACTTATTTCCCTAGTAACCTTAGCCATGATCGTGACAATACACCTATTAAATTATATTGTTTTAATCTAGTTCTATATTTAACCTAGTTACGTGTTAGGTAGTTCACCCATGTGATCTAGATTCTATCTAGACTTAATTGAAACAATTTTATGAAGTTTTCACACACACACACACACACACACACACACAATGTACACATGTACATGTTATGTTCATTTCATGTTTACAGAATTCTATGTACATGTACATAATATATGTTTGTTTCATGTTTAAAAACATATTATTTAATTTCATGTTTACAAAATTCTAGTTTTTTAAAGCTCATCAAGTACAATAAATTTCAAATTTATTAAATGTCATATTTTAATTTAGGATGTGCAAAACACACATGTAGTATTGTACATGTTATGTTCGTTTCATGTTTACACGTATTATATGTTTAATTTCATGTTTATGAAATTCTAGTTTCTTAAATGTCACTATACTTGATAAATTTCAAGTTTACTAAAATGCCATATTTAAATTTAAATTTAGGTTTACACATTATATACATGTGCATTCTACATCCATTGACCTTCACATGGTAGATTAGTAGCCTCCTATTCGCCCCTCCGAGCAACAACCTCTTATCCCCCCCAAGTAGCAACAACTTCCTATCCCCCTCCTCCCCCCCCCCCCCCCCCCCCCCCCAAGCATCAACAACCTCCTGGGTAAAAGCACAAACTTGTGTCCCCTTGTATAAAGAAATAGGATATTAGAATGTAACAGTTCAACATTAATGACAAAAGAATGCTATTTGTGTTTAAAATATGAAGATGGTGTAAACTGATGAAATGTGTAGAATTGGATGAATTTTATGCTTATAATTTTTATAATTTATTTGAGTAAGAATTTATTCATTTTATTTTATTTTGAAGTCCCTTTTTTAACTATAAAAAATATAGGGTGTAGTTCCCATCAATCAAGTATACGCAAATCATCTTTTTTTGTTTTATTTTGAAAATATCTTATAGATGACATGTATAGCTAGTGAATAAAAAAAGAAATAATTATTTTTGATTTATATTTTCTTTCTTATAGGTACTCAAGTTTGACCTTATTAGAATCCAATAGTTTTATCCTCCCGTCAAAACTTCCCTATCAAATCTATACCTTCTTGAAAAAAAATTACATATTCGTGAAGAAAATTCTCTCCTCTAGAGATAAATATAAATTTTAAAATTTTTTGATACGATTTACAATTTTTTTCCTTTTTTGAGGGAGCATATTCTGAAATGTTGAAATATCGACTTATAATATTTTGAGATTATAACATATTATAACTAATCAAAAGACTCAAAAATTTATATAATGCTGATATTGAATTTGAGATCTATAAAAGGGTATTTTTAGTTTCTGATAAAATTGAGTTTTGATAAAGAAATAAGATTTGACCAAAACAGGTTTTGGTATCATAAATGGTGACATAGATCTGTGCTTTTACCCTCCTATTTCCCCCAAGAAGCAACCTGTCCCTCTCCCCTTCTGTCCCCCTAGCAGTTGCCTAGTCTCACAGATCAGTAACCTATCCCACCTGACATGCTCTATGATTGCACTAACCAAGAGATTCAAAGACTTCATGAATCCTTGGCTAGTGGCACATGCTCTGGTGTGTATAGTAGTACATGTCAGAGCATCTTATAGAGCCTCACATATATTAGAAATAGGATTCATGCCCACTGGGAAAGCCAGAGCCTACCGAAAGGATCCTTCATTTCCATCCTGCCCTTGGGGACCTAAGGCCAATATGTTCAGCTATCGACAGTGGGCGTTATGGTCGATGGGGTTTGTGGGGGTGTATGGTCTATTGTACATCCTTTAGTGAATCCATCTAGAAGGCCCCAAATACTATATAGATTGTCCTTGACAATAAGAGACGAGAGCTCTCTTTAGATCTTTTGTTGTAGTAGGTATAGTGCTTAGTGCCCAAAGAGACACTAAAGAGGGAATGTTTCCCTCATTATGTTCCACTATAGTATGTGAAGGGGTACTCTCCCCTTAAATGTACAAATCCATAGATGGTTGCACTTATATACCCATACTTCCTTGTTGCTCATGGTCATTATCCAAATAATGAAAAATTCCACTCTATTTTGCACAAAAACTTTATGCTGAGGTTTGCTTAGGAAGGGTGGTGAACTACAATGATTTATCGTCACATTTAGGATAGGGCATGGTAGACTAGTTGATAGGCAGTTGGGTCATCCACCACTAACACACAAGTCAATTATCAGAGAGATGACACTTGTTATTTCCCCTATATTAGTTTTGTCAGTTGATGAGGCCATGTGTAGCACCCAGTTGTGTGGGGTGATTGTGGGGTGACACATGCACTAGCCCTTCTGATAAGTACTGTTAGTTTGGGTTGGCTTGGTTTAACAAAATTTTTGGGTCTTGTCAGTATTTGTGGCTAAGCCTTTCTCTTCCTCTTATAAGTAGGAATAGGTGCTTCCTCAACTTCTTCTTCCTCAACACCTTCTACAATTTATGTCTCTTCCTCTTGCTGAGATGGGTGCAAAGATTGCATTGTGTACTATTACTGTGCTACACTGGACTAGACTCTTGTAGCAGTGGCTAGTCATGTTTATGACTGTGTTCACTTATGTGTTCTAAGTGCCCTTTTCATGTTGTTTAAAAAATCATTATTAAATGCTTATATTATTAGAAATGAACTATCCATGTTGGA
Source organism: Cupressus sempervirens (assembly GCA_028749045.1). Classification (NCBI taxonomy): domain Eukaryota; kingdom Viridiplantae; phylum Streptophyta; class Pinopsida; order Cupressales; family Cupressaceae; genus Cupressus; species Cupressus sempervirens. Next base: position 543,145,795 of record CM053784.1, read on the forward strand.
TTCATTAGTTATGTGCTACAAATATTTACCTTGCTTTATTCTAATCCGAGAGATATTTTGTTACTCATGTTTTATGTTTTACATTTGAGATAACCTGAGGGTCAGATGTTATACTTTGATTTCAGTATCATAGATGTTAGACTACTATGCTATTTAGTTGATCATATTGCATGATGATGCCATTTTGAAATGATTGTGTGTTTTATGATGATATCTAGTTATCCAGTATTTAGATATATCTCTAATTATGTTATGTGATGGATTTAATGCTATGGTTATTTACTTCATTCCTGACGTGTTATGCTTTATGTGAACATGAGTGATGCAAATAGATTGTTTCAATATAATTAAATAAATGGTTAAATTAGGTGATTTAATGCATTTATTGCTTTAGCTATGTTATTATATGCAATTACACTTGATCGTGTTGTTTAGTGTATAGGATTTATATCCCTTGCAGTGGCACATGGAGTTAGTGATTCAACTATTCATATTTTAGGTCAATTTCATCCTTGTATGGTCAACGTATCCTTATTTTAATTGTTTAATTAATCTTTTCTGTGATTATTAAATCTAAACTCATTTGCATCATGTGATTAGACTAGTAAGAATGTCTCTGCATTTAGAAGTTCACATTGTCACAAAAGTTTGTAAGAAAATTTTTATGTTTTTGGATTTTTAAGATTTTAATTGATTTATTTTATTTTTTGGCAGGTTTTTCATAGATGAATTCCTATTACTAGGAATATACTATTTTTTTTGGGGTCAATTCAGGGTTTAACTAGGTTGGTTGGTTACTTGCCCTAATCAATTATTCACTCAAAAAGTGAATAAGTATCCAAAAATAAATTTAATTCCTCACTTCTCACTTTTGAATTAGAAAGTTTGAGAGTAACACCCAAACTCTTCTTTGTGAGGATTTACTGTTTTGTTCATTGTGGGAGATACGGGTGTGGGATTGTTGTGAGATTGGGCTCATTGAATCCAACTAGGGGAGACCTTGGATTGTCGCAATCTTTGGCTACTTCTATGGGGTTTTTAATTTATGGTTCAGATTCCTGTTTTGCCCCTTTTAGCTATGAGGTAGGGCTCTCCCGTTTTATTGTTTTTGCTCCATTTTAACTTTTGTTTTTGGTAGCCATTTGTTAGGAGGCTAAGAACTAGTGTTCCCCTCCATTTCTGTGTGCTAGTTCTACCCAGTTGGTTGGGTATGAACATTTTCCCTATTTTCAGGATGAGGATTTAGGGTTTTTCACAGTTGTGCTGGCCATTTTTGCATATGGACTCCAAACTCAATTTCTTTTTTCATATTTGTGCTTTTTGTGCCCTAAGACCAAATGGGTTTTAATTTCAAAGTTTTTTGAGTTTTGAGATTTTTTTGCTTGGTTTGTGTGTTGCCCATTTTTCTCAAGTTTTCCTGGCATGATGTTGGTCGTGGGCTTGGATTATTTGTAGAATGTTAGTCAGACCATCATTTCACTTTTATATTTGCATTGGAATGTGTTCCGCATCGATACTCTCGACATTGTGTTCGGTTGAGTGAGTTCATGATGTTTGGCATTGTTGCATCATTGGGATTCCTGTAGAATCCATACTCCCAGATTGAGGCCATTTGACTGATTTCATGATGTATGGTTTTATTTTCTTTGGAATTCATGTAGAATCTATCCTCCCAAGTTGTTTTTGGTTGAGTGATATTTTGCTTGTGTTCTCATCTAGTCTTTGTACTATGATCTTCATGATGGTGGTGTGCCACACACGAGTACATGTGCATACATTTGCTGGGTGACTTGCTTGGCCTAATCTTCCATGGTACTTTCAAAAGTTGTAATCATTGGGGTTGGGTTGGGAATTTGCATGCCTATGGGCACTCATCATTGGATGAGCATGGGTAGGGTAGGGTAGCATATGGAGGGGGCTTCTATCTCGTAGCTTGGAAATCATGGTGCCATAGGTTGGTAGAGGGGGCTTTAATTAAGTGATAACTAAATAAAATGTGAGTTGTGACAAAACTTAAGATAATGAAAAGTTTTGCATTTGTGTGATGGTTCCAAGGGAGTCCCTTGAGAGTGTTGCCACACGTGATCTGAGCTTGGGATTTTGGATGCCAAGTGCCTCTCTATGATGTCAACCCCTACTTAGTAGCACATTTAGTGTCTGATCAGGACTTGTAGTTTATGCATTATCTATGTTCTTGGTTTTAGTCATCATACTGTATAGCATGAGTGTTAGACATGGATGTTTTTCTTTATGTGTGTTTGTGGTTGGATCACTATCTCCATCAGCATGGCAAGTGTGGACCTATGGGTTCCATGTGACTAGGAGGTGTAGCTACCTATACCATTGCTAGGGACTGGTGAACAAAGACAATATTTTACCCAAGTGCAACCATTATTGGATGTTTTCACTTGATACTTTGAGTTCTAGAGTATTCTTTCTTGTGATTTATGCTTTCATTGAAATGCTTGGATATCATGTTTAGATGATGCGAGTCTATTAGATGCATTCCTATATTATGATGTTCAACATATGATTAGATGATGTGAATTATTTCGTTGGTGCATCTATTGCTTATTGATTTTGCATGTTAGATTTCCTATTCGTATGATGTTAGAATATGATAGATGATGTGGTTGATTTATTGGATTATCTAATGCTTTACTTTTAGCATGTTAGATTTCCTTAATCTTATGTTGTAGCACATTTTAGTAGTGATGTCCTCATAAGATAACACCAATGATCTGGTTCGTAGTTTGACATGTTACACACAAGGGATGGCTAGGATCCACGATGGTCTTATGATGCTATTGATGGTTGGGAGGAACCATGTACTTAGTTTGGTTGTTCAATTATTGTGATATTATTTCTGTACATTGCAATGTTACGTTTATACACTACAATGTTGCTTTCAATACATCCTTTTTATTGCTATGCTTTAGATGGATAGATGTTCCTCTTTCTTGTTCATGGCATCTTGTCATTTATGCACTTGAGTGTTCATTCCTCGATCTATGTGGATTTGGTACTCCTTGATGTGGAGGTTTGGTTTCCCATTTCATCCTCTATTTTGGCTCTTAGAGAAATTCTTTCTTTCTCTGGGAGACCATGCATTCACATTGGGCGATAATTTAAAGTATCGTGTCAAAAGGAGAAGAATAGTGTGATATTGGAAAGCATTGCATGCCCTTGGGTAAAAGCACAAACCTGTGTCACCTTTTATAAAGGAAAGTGATATCAGAATTTAAACTCATCAATTTTAACAATATAAAAGTGGCATTTGTGTTTAGAATTTGAAGATGATGTAAACTAATGAAATGTGTAAAATTGGATGAAGTTTATGTCTATAATTTTTTTAAAAAAATTGAGTGAAAATTTTATTTATTTTTTAATTTTTAAAATTTTATTTTTGAATTTTTAAAAAATGCTAAAAATATAGAGTTTTTTTCTCGTCAAACAAATGTATGCAAATGATCATATTTGGGTCTGACTATGGAATATGTTAGAGTTGACATGTATACCTAGTGCACTAAAAAATAAAAAATGAAATTCGGCTAATATTTTTCAAGTTATAATTGGTCAAAGTCAAATTTATCAAAAAATGATAATTTTTTCTCCTGACAAACTTTTTCCATCAAATCTACATTTTTTAACAAAAAATTACATATTCTTGAAGAAGACTCTCTCCTCTAGTGCATCATTAAAAAATAATGAATTTTTAACATGATTTACTATTTTTTTTCTATTTTTGAATAGACATCTTCCTAGATCTTAAAATATGTACTTGCAATATGTTTAAATTATTACATATTATCCATAATAAAAAATAAAATAAAATTAGATGATCATAATCTTGACTCTGAGACCTACAGAAGTATATTTTTAGTTTTTAAAATAACTTCATTTGAGTAGGTCAAATTGGCCTTCAAAGTGAGATTTTTACAAAAGTTCTTATTTTTGCTTGTGTGGCTGCTACTTAGGATGCCACAGAGATAGTTACAGCCGAAAGGGTTTTGGCTATAACCCCCATTGGCCAATCAAACTGCCAATGGTTAAGTTGGTGGTTTCATGTAAAATAAAATTATTTTTTTCTTTTTTTTCAATAAATATAGAGAACAACGAAAAATAAAAGAGCATTTTCAAAAGACAATGATTTTTGAAGCCATTTTTAGCAACTATTTCGTAGATTTAATCAAAACTGCAAAGGATCGAATATTTTTAAGGTGTTTTTTCCCATATACTTATTTTTATGTATTCTATATTGAAGCATTAGTTGGTATTTAGTGAAATCTAAATTAAATTTTTTGTTTCTATAGGTTAAAATATTCAATGGGCAGTAAAAGGAAAAGATCAAGGAAATTTGATAGAATAAGAGATGACAAAATGAAAGGTCATACAAAATGTAACCAAAATCAACCTACTGAAATTGTTGAAGAGGATCAGATTCATGAAGAGAATGAAAGTAATGAAGAGGAAGAAATTGACACTTCTAATGATAGAAAAAAATTAGAAGGCATAGAAAATTTGATGGATTTGGATGAGGAACTACTTTTTAACCAAATTCCATCTAAAGATATGATAAATGATAACACTATAAGAAATCATTGTCAAAACATGTGGGATGAATATTTCAAATATAAAAGTATATTTGGATAGGCACAATTATTTGTCAAGTTATTTAGGAGGAAAGATATGAGACCTATTTTGGAGTTGTTGGGTGTTGATAATAGGAAAAACCAAGTGCATAATATTAATAAAACAATAGTTGAAAACTTGCAAAATGCTTATAACAAAATTGAGAACCCAACTTGAGGAGGTGATTTGAGTAACGCATGTAGAGCATTAATGACTACTATATCTAGTAGAAGATTGACACATAGAAAATAGGTATTTGCAATTTTTGATTTACTACATATATCTAGAAGAACTGTTCAGAGATACATCAAGAGTAGAAATATGCTAGATGATAACATTGACAATAACTGGGTGAATATATATAGAGTTCCTCGATAAGATAGAATTTTTGAAGATGTAAAAGACAAGTTATTGAATTTTGGACCATACATTCTCATGTTTCTTCCAACATATGTGATACTATACAAATTAAAGATCAAGAGATAGGGGCCAAAATTGAACATCCAAAAAATTTTTGTAGATATAACTTGAAGTGAATTATTTCAATCATTCAAGCAAGAATTTTCAAATGTCAAAATATGTGAGAAAATGTTTGAGAGTTTGCATCCTTCCTTTGTATGCATAAATAAGATGCGTAAAACTTTTTGTTGTCGAGATCATTTTGAATTTGGTCTACACTTGCAATCATATAAAAAAGTTTTGGCAATACTTGATCCTAATTTGGTCATCCCTAGTAGTACAACACAATTTTTGAAGTCCATATTATGTGATAAATTAGAAGATTTAGATGAGTTCAAAGTGAAATGCATCTAAAATCAGTGTGATGATTGTGGAGATTTACACAAATTTTCAATGCAAATTGATAATATTAATGAATCGACACCAGTTTCATGGATGAGATATGAATATGAGACATACCAAAATAAGATAGGAGATGAATCCAAAAAAATTATATTGAAGGAGAATGAATTGCGTTATGATGAATTTATGACCAAGTTCTAGCCATTGATATATCCACATATCCAACATTGTCATGGTGCACGATCACAAGCTAAACAATTTCATGATTCCAAAAATTATTTTCCACCTAGTTGTATACTTTCAGTTGTAGATTTTTCTAAGAATTATACATTTTCACCTCAAACAGAGCTTTAAGGGCAATATTATCATTTTGAACAAGTTGCAATATTTGTGCAAGTGACCTATAGATATGCACAATTTGAGGTGGATGAGATAGAAAGGTTGGATGAAAATGAATGCATCATCATCAAAGAGGTTCATTTCTATATTAGTGATGATAGAGTTCATGATAGGAGTTATGTGGCTCATTTTTTTGCAATGTTCTCTGCAGATCTTAGAAATTGTGGAATAAATGTTTCGGAGCACTAGATTTGGTCTGATGGATGAGTAGGTTAGTATACACGAACTTACACATTTATTTAACTTTATTTTAACTTATATTTATTTGTACATGCCTATTTTGATTTGATACATGTATCTAATTGTTTCTACTTATCATTTCATGTTCACAAAACAATTCAAATTTGCAAAAGCATTTAATTTGTTAGCAATGCAACATGCTAGAACCAATGTTAGGTTTGTATGGAATTTCTTTGAAAGTGGACACGGAAAAGGGGAGCATGATGGAGCAGGAGCATCTATAATGTGTGTGCTTCGACAACATGAACTTGCAGGTAATTATGCATTTAATGCAAATGTTTAATACTAGTAGCATATATTTGAAATTATATATATGCATATTGTATGTACATATAGGGAATAGGATAGAGAGTGTAAATCAAATTGTTGAATGGTGCAAAGTTCATTTTGCTACTCGAGATACTGAATACAATAAACATTACTTTTGGGAAGTGAAAGGTGAACTGTATGTTTATTTTTAATGTATTTATCAAATTCTTGAATTTTTTATTAAATATTTATTTTGAAATATGACAATTACTTTTTCGTATTTGTAACAGATCTAGATTGGTCTAATCCTTACAATTGCCAAACAATTCCTGGTATTAGTTTACATCAAGTGATGACTATAGGAAACCATAAACCTCTAGTAATTAAAGTAAGAGAGAAAACATGTTTTTGTGATGACTGCATTAGGGACAATCTAGTGAGTGTATATGAAAATATTATGAATGGATATGTTTCACATTGGGTTCTGAAGGAGATAGTTAGAAAGCCTCCTTTTGAAGATGATGACATTGACATTTACATTCATGATCTTGTATATTTAGTTGATTATGAGTGCATTTTTGATTTAGTTATGGAAGGTTTGTGTGCATATACATACATACATACATACATACATACATACATACATACATACATACATACATATAAATTAATTTACATGTATATTCATTTTAAAATTAATTTATATTTATCTATTTTTATATACATGTAGGAGATATTTTTGTAGTTCAAGCCTTACTAGATAATGCAGAAAATGTGGACTCTTATCTTTTAAGATGCACAAAAACAAAACACAAGTTGCTACAAGGAACTATAGATGCTGATGAACAATCATATCCAATTGGATCAGTTGTTATTGAAGGAACACATTATCAACAAACAAGGGTAACTAATAGTGGTATTGAATTTATTGAATATAAGCCTAGAGAAAAAGTTTTACATTGCAGTAACCATGTTATAGCAACAAAATTACAATTTGAAGCAATTAAAAGAATAGGACATCATCGAAATCAAAAGTGGAAACTATCTATTGAAGGACATGAAAAATTTCTAGAGATAATAAAATCTAGAGATGATCCTAACAATACAATGTTTTTGGAGCTCTAGTTTACCTATGTACTTATTGTGGAGCTCTAGTTTAGCTCTGTCTATATAGCTCTTATACTTTCACATTTAATGTTGATAGGATATATGTTTTATAAATTTTTATACATTGGATCATTTATCTTGGATATGCAAAATTAGACATGTTTCAAGTTATTTTTATTTAAATTAGACATGGATATCTCATTTAAGACAACCTCTTAGGATGTCCCCTTAAGACAATCTCTTAGAACCTCCCCTTAGGACTACCTATTACCTAACCTCCCTTTAAGACCACCTATTAGGACATCCCCTTAGTACCACCTTTTAGGACCTCTCCTTAAAACAACCCCCTTAGTATTTGTATGTATTTATCTACATTGTTTATGTTTTCTTATGATTGTTAATGCTCTTATGTATTTATGTATATAATCTTTATGTTCTTATATTATACATTCTTTATGTTTGTATATAATCTTTATGTTCTTATATGTATTAACTTTTATTAATTAAATGTTGTAACATGCATTCTTTAGGTCATACTCTTTATATGTTCTTATGTACATGTATATGTTATATTCTTGCCCATGCATTAATCTACATTTTTATATATGTATAATTTAGGATCTCCCCTTAAGACATGTCATTAAATATAGTTAATTATACTTAGATTAAGGCATTAAAAATAATAACATATACATAAACATGAATATTGAAAACATACATGTCTACTTTAACATGAACATATATACATACATCTATGAAATAAAAAATACATTTTAATCTAAATTCTTATGTATAATTTAGGATCTCCCCTTAAGACATGTCATTAAATATAGTTAATTACACTTAGATTAAGGCATTAAGATAAATGACATATACAAAAACATGAATAACACATTCATAAACATAAAAGATTAAGACATTAAAAGATCAATTTAACATGTACATAAGACATTAACTAGTACTCTTTATGTTCTTAAATATGTATTAAATTTATTGATTAAATACTGTAACACATACATTACAAAATAACACATGATCTATGAAATAAAAATATGAATATTGAAAACATACATACATTCAACATGAACATAAGACATGAACATAATATGTACATCTATATAACATAACACATCTATGAAATAATGTATGTACCCATGTAAAATGTATCCAAAATACCATATAAAATGTCTCCAAAATACCACATCAAATGTTTCTAAAATACGGTATGTATCAAATGTATCTGAAATAACATGTACATCCATATAAAAGTATTTGAAATAAGACATGTCTCTAAAATAACATACATATCCATATAAAAGTATTTGAAATAACACATGCATCTGAAATAACATACATCTCCATATAAAAGTATCTAAAATGACATGTATATATATATATAAAATATCCCAACATCAATGAAATAGACACATGTAAGCTACGATTAACCACATCCCCATCCTGATCCTTGACCCAAAAAGCTCTACAATATGGATCTGGACCCTGTGTCAAATGAAAGAAATTTGTAAAATTATACATGTATACGTGCATGTATTATATCATATGTACAATATATATCTATCAAATATATAATAAAAAATACATAACATAATTGTGACTCATGTCATGTAGGATCTGTTAGGGTCTGAAGATCTCCAAAACATAATAGATTATCACTAAGACCCTATAAAACACACATGTACACATACACAAGTTTTATTGAATACATATAAAAGATCTTGAGTATGCTAAACAAACTATATACATGTGTAAATTATAGTAACAAATAAATATACATATATAAATTTACAATATTTACTATAGCATCATGTAATGCTTTGCCAGTTTGACTGATATTTGAATCATGTAGTGATAGAGTAATATCTATATCACAGAATGCAAGTGCTCTAAGGCTAGGCTATGCAAGAGCAGGTGCTATGGGATCTTGAGTAGGTGTGGGGATAGGTTCTGTGGGGCCATGTGATATATGACCCTTTGTAGGAGTAGGTGCTATCAAATGTACATGGACATCCTCCTATCTCCCAGTCTCCACGATTCCAAAACAATTCCAATAGCTACATCCCTAGTCTAAATCCACCATCCCAATCTCTTCCAAACCCCTTTCCAAATCCTCCAACCAATCCTAGTCATACAACATATCACCCCAATCCTCTTACTCCTCCCAATCCAACACACTCATCTCCAAGGAATTTTATAAGGAAGCCCAAAGAAACTCCATCTCCCACACCCATCATTCCTTTTACATCATCCTATCACTATCATCCCTATCTCATCTACCCCATTTATCAAAAACCTTCAATCTCCTACCTCTCATCCATCAAATCCCTCCAAATCCCATTCACATCTCCTCCTCCTAGCATTGCCCAAATCCCATATAATGAACCTAATGAGCCCATCCTCCATCAACCCATCCCCATTGCAGAACCTCCTACCCATCCATCTACCTCACTTAAAGAGACCATCCATACTTCTCCTATCATACCATCCACTCCCATCCTTTCCTGTCAAGATCTTGTCCAAAGGCATGTTGAAATATCCCTTGACACAAAAGAAGATCCCACCATCCCACTTATTCCCCTACATAATCAACTTTTACCATGCCCTCCATATCTGAATCCTACCATCTTACCTACTCCATCTCAAGATCCCTTTCCATCAACCCATCCCTATCAAGATCCTATCCTTCCATCTCCTCTACTTCATACTCATACATACCCTATCAACCATGATGATAGATCCATCTAAGAAGAACTAACTATCATATCCAAAGATTCAACCCTTTCAACTAGTAATGGACTCACATCTTGTGTTCCAAATAATGAACATCATATTGAAAAAATAAATAAAGGTATATCTCTCGATGTTGGTATCCCTCCTACCCCTTCAAGGTCCCAAGTCCTTCCATCTTCAGCCCAAAGTTCCCATCCATGTTCTTCTCCATCTATTTTGGGCCCTTATCCTATTACTTCTTTTAAAACGTCCATTTTGGGTTAATATATCCCTTATCTAAATCCTACACCCTTTCCATCCATTTTGGGTCCGTATATACCTAATATGAATCCTTTATCTCCTCCATCTATCTTGGGACCTACTCCTTCCTTGTTTCCATCTATTTTAGGCCCATACTCTTCATTGCCTCCATCCATTTTGGGCAATTATATGCCTCTGTATCCTGTATTCCAATCCATCCTTCCATCCCCTCAAATCCACAAGCTAGATCATCAAAGGCACTCATCCTTGAATCCCTTCCAACCTTCAAACCCTATTACTCCATCCATAATTGCTCAATATCCCCCATGCTCTTGTTCCCATACCATGGCTAATAAAGGCGTATTGGATGTCAAAATAAAAATAAATAAATCCAAAAATCAACAAAAATCCAAGTCTTGACATGTCCCTTCTAAAATACATGTTCCAAAAGAGAAGCATTTGATCCAAATCAAAGAAAAGGCTAAGAGGCCACAAAGGCCCAAGCCAAAAAAGTCAAAAATCATGTGGATACCTAGGGTGCTCATAAAAGAACTGCATCTCAAAGAACAATCTCAATTGGCATCCATTCATGCTACTCAAAAAGCCTCATCCATTCATCCTTTATCCAACTCCCCATATATACATCCTTCATCCCCCTAATCCACTTTTATTCCATATGCTTCTTGTCCTAAATTTCCCATCCTCCATCTTCCAACTTTACTAGTAGTCCTTATATTTCCCTTCCTTCATATTCTTTTTAACCTTGCCCAACACCATCTTTCCCACTACTTAATCAACTTTCAAGGTGTTTGCCAATGATGATCTTTCCATTTTCCTCATTCATTTACCCACCAGCCTTACGTCTTCCCATCCCTTGTCTGCCAACTTGCTCCCTTCCTATAACATCTATGAGTAACATTGCATCAAAAAAAAAAAAAAGTAAAAAAAGTTTAAAAAAAAAAATTAAGTAAAGAAAACTAATCATTCACTAGTGAAAACTTGACAATTCAAGTGCCATGGATTAGTACCATGATGAAAACTTGAAAAACAAGCATCATGTGTAACCCCTTCATCCAAATGCTCTATACACTTGCGGGCATGTTCCGTCACCCACCATACCTATCTCATCCCACCATACCAACCATATCCTATCCATTTCTCCCACCATCCTCCTTCAGATCTTGATAAAAATAAAGTCCCCCACCAGATACATGCTTTTGGTCATCCCTTTGACATCCATTTTCCATCATAGTTTATATCCACCTATCCTTTATCTACCCATTCTTTCATCCATACAATGCCTCCATTGGCCTCATCCACCCCTCCTACTTACCCTCTACCTCATTAACCTTTCACATCCTAGCTTCCATCTATCTCCCTCATCCTCTTGTTGACCAATATTACATCCCTCATAAAAAAATCCTCTTGAATAGCATATTCTAACTAGGGGCACTATATTCCTTGTAGACTATGTTGTGTCCATCTTTCCATCAATCCTTATCTTTTTGCATTCCTCTACCCAAATTTGTATATCCACTGTTGCCTTTTTCATCTATCCTTGCATCTCCCAGCATTACCTCCATCTTTCCATCACCTGGTACATCCCTTATCATTGGTATCTAGCCCTTAGCTATCCCTCACCTTGAGCTTCCATTCACTATCCTCTCCTCCTGAGCTTTTCATCCCCTATCTCCTCATCATGATCTCTTTTACTCTCACTATCTTAAGCTTTTCACAAACTATCTTCCCATTTCAGGCTTTTCATCCCCTTTATCTTCTCATCCTGAGCTTTCATCTCCTATCACCTCATCTTGAGATTTTTATCCATTATCTTCCCACTCCTTGAGCTTTTCATCCCCTCTAATCTCCTCATCCCAAATATTTTATCCACTATCTTTATCTTTTTCATTGCTATCCTATCATATTGAGCTATGTGTATAGTAATCCATTGTGAATACTTTCGTCTGTCAGTTGTATTATCTTTGCAGATCATTTCTTAACCTAGGTACCATTATATATCTCTCATCTCTTCGCGTCAATTTGTGCTTGATCAAAAAAATTATAGTTCTCTTAGTTAGGTGCTTTAGCAAATCCTTGTATGAGATCCCTTGTCATCAAAATGATTTCCTAAATAGTTCTATTTGCCCAGCTCATCCTAGTCCTCAATATTACCAATAGATCCTTGTAGGATGCATCCTTCCTCTCATATAATCTTAGTTTTTTAGTATCTAGTCCTATCGATCTCTTTGGAAAAAGGTTACTTTTTCATGGATTCACATTTTCTTTTGATTTTTTTTCTTTTCGAAATTTCAAATTGGGTTCTTAAAGTATCTCTTCGAAGTGATTTGGGTTGTTCTCTCCTCAAAGTCACCACATTCTTTTATATCATGGTGTGCTACAAATGAGGCAACTTGAGAGCAAGGTCTTGATCAAGTCTTTCATCTTTTCTTTTCTGCTTGTAAGTTAGTTGGATATGACCCTTGCATGGTGCACTTGGGAAATATCATTTGCTTGTGGGTTACCTAGTATCATTTCCACTCTGATTCCTCTGGGATTCATGTGTGATGTTGGGACAATCCTTGCATGTTTGTTTCACATCAATCCTATGTAATATTGGTACAAAGGGCTTGATGTTCTTAGTAACCTTGGCAAATCCCCAATATTCCTATATCAAAATAAGTGCTCAAACTACATGGTGGTGCTCCACTTTGGAACACCCCCACTCTCAAGCTTCAATTGATTACTTCACACTCCCATCCTATCAAAAGCATCTCATCTTATCAAAGCATCTCATCCTATCAAAGCATCTCATCCTATCAAAGCATCCCATCCTCTTAGAGAATCTCATCCCATACAAACATCCCATCCTTTCCAAGAAAACCATCTAATCAATCCTACAATCATGATCCAACCAATCTATCAAACCCATAGTATCCATATCAGAATCATAGCTCCTGCATCAATCATACTCTTATCGCTTGAATCAAATCATAATCATAGCTCTTGCATCAATCATAATCTTAGTCCTCACCAATCCTAATCCTAGAATCATAATCTCCCCAACCTTAACATCTTCTAACTCAATTCCATGGGCTTAATTTCAAACAAACAATCACCCTCCTCCCTCCCCCATCCCTAGTGTTCTTAAACCTTGGTTATCCTTGTGCATACAATTTTCCTTTTTATCCTTCTCCCATTGTGCGAGTATGAGCTTTCTCAAAACCCCTCTCTTGGCCACTCTTAGTCCTCATCCTCACCCTTGATTCTTGTATTTTCAAGAAGCCATCGAGCCTCAGCTTCTCTCCCTGCCACCTTCTTGAGGGGGCATCATGCAATCCATTCTCTCCTCTTCTACTCGAGATTGGGGCAAACATGTTGCTTCGAAAATTTTTCTTCGTGTTGTTTATGTTTGAACTTCTTTGAAATAGTGTTGTTTCAACACTATGTCAAAGAGGGAAAAAATGTAGACACCTAAATCTGATTACATCAATAAGTAATTATATTTAGTCATCTCCTAGGACATTATTGATTAAATATTTACTATTTATTTAATTAATTGTCATCCCCTAGTTAATTAATTAATTTAATTAACTATAGTCCAAATGATAAAATCAAATGATGACCCAAAATCAATTTATCAGTTAGATCTCAATTCCTCTATTAAATTGGATAAATCATCAAATCTATTCAATTTAATTCCATACTCCCATTTAATTGAATAAAACATTTAATAAAATATCTAAAAATCCAAAAAGCCTTCCTAAACCCTATCTTAGCCTCCTAACTAACCCATCCCATCAAAGCTAAATTACTTACTCCCTAACCTCCCTTCTAACCTAATCCTAATCCCCTTCCAATCATGTGCACAATCATAAACATAGTTTAAGACTTGCTAACCCAAGCCAAAGTCAAGAAACTCAACCACACCTCTTACATCCCCAAAATATCTCGTACACCTCCCTTAATGACTCTTACAAAGCATTTATGGAGCTCTTATCTCTTGAGCCTCCTTTGTTGACCATCCACCTTACCTTCCCTTCATCCAATCACTCGTTGACAAGTGCCACCTCCTTATTGGTGCTAAACAAGCAAAATCCTTTTGCTCCCTTTTGAGTGCATCCTGACCATCCCTCACCATCTCATCATATTGACATCTTAGACCTCCATTCTTCCAGCCCTTGGCCTATAAATTGAACCTCCTCCCTTCAAAAAATCATCCACCTTTTTATGCAACGTTATAATGCTATTTTGAGAGCTTAGAAAATACCAAAATACCATTATAATGCTGAAATACATCCATGAATCCCTTGTTGAAACCCTCACCCATGCACACACTTGGTAAAAACCTCGATCCATTGGAAGCTTGAGCACAAATTGAGCATACATCCCCTCTCATCAGGGTCATAGCTTCATCATCATGAGAAGCATTTGAGGAGTTTACCATTCTTGGTCTACTTTCCTCCATATGGTTTTTTTTGGTCCTATCTTAAGTGTTAGCTTGTTTAGTATGGTTAAAAGTTTCATTTAATAGTTAGGTTTCAATTTGTACTACTAAAACTAGGAGATACATGGATGACA